>ML685776.1:9993665-10047412 GCA_007922175.1 Pelusios castaneus
TTCCTCTTCCCTGCCTTCCTTTCTCTTCCTCTTCCTTTCCTTTTTTTTCCTCTTCTTTTCTTCCTCTCCCCTGCCTTCCTTTCTCTTCTTTCTTCCTTTCCTTCCTTTCCTTTTTTATTTTTCTCTTCTTTGTCTTTTCCCTGCCTTCCTTTCTCTTCCCTGCCTTTCTTTCTCTTCTTTCTCTTTCTCTTCCTCTTCCTTTCCTTTTTTTCTTTTTCTCTTCTTTGTCTTCCTTCCTTCCTGCTCTTTCTGTCTTTGCTTCCTTCCTTTCTTTCTTTTTTTCTTTTTCTCCTCCTTCCTTCTCTTTTTTCTTTCTCTCCCTTCTTTTTTAAAACTTTTTAAAAATTAATTTTAAATAAAAACCTTTCTTAAAATTAGATTTCAATTCCAAATTCATTCCAATTAAATTAAACACAATTAATTAATTACTTCTATTTACAGTCACTTTATCTTCAATTAATGCCTATAATTTCTGTCTTGTGAGTTTTCCCCAAAAATTTATTCTGAAAAAGTTTTTCACACGGCTTGAAAATTTTGCACACAAGCCACCAAACCTAGAGGGAATATTGGCTACTAGTTGCGTACACAACAGCAGGCCAGCAGGCTAACATCGGTCAGTCCCACACTCTGGGCCTGGCCGGAGCCCACAGCACCAACAAAAAGTGTGTGGATGCATTACTGCCTGCCACCCAGTACCCAGAAACACAGGCCAGCAGCAGACGTGATAGCTACGCGTTCACGTTTTTTTCTAACTATAATACGGCCCCCCAACAGTCTGAGGGACCGTGAACTGGCCCCCTGTTTAAAAAGTTTGAGGACCCCTGTGTTAAACCATGCAAAGCTCCCCAATGTTGTATTTTGTTATGAACTCAAATGTTGAACAAGGTTCTTCAAAAGGTTTTCTAACGTTTATGAATCTTTTCACGAAACCTGGGCTGATTCATCAGTATCAAAATCATGTGAAATGTGCAGGTGTGCCACACCTGATGAAAGCTGGCTGTTTCAAATGAGTTGCATTTTGAGTTACTTTGAAGCCAGGCCTCAAAAGGAAGACTGAGGGGGTGTGAACTCACATGGATTGAAAATGAAGAAAATATTTACATGAACCTTATACATCAAAATTGCAAAGGTTCAGACACATAATAATGCAACCCTTACTCCAACAAGGAATCTCCAATAATGCAACCCTTACTACAACAGGGAATCTCTAGGCCCATAATCAGTCCCCTATTTAGATATAAACCATGGAAGAGACTCCAATATCATGACCCTGTGCATAGTCTAAATACATAGACACAGCCAGATAGGAGGTCCTCGACATATAAATATACAAGCTTGATCCGGCTCTCACATATTTCTATGAGTATCTTCGAATTATGTTACTAATGGAACTAGAATACCAACCACTCTATTTCTCAAGAAACAAAACCCTACCCCTCTCCCAAAAGAACTTTCTATAATCTCAAAATGGAAAAGGGCCAGAGGACTCAAGGAGCCCACTACGGACTCTGCCGTAGCCAACCTATTTTACTTCGTGGTGTAATTAGCACAAGTACACAACCTTTAGAGTTTGCTACACAGTAATGTATATCAGCAGGGATGTAAACTCTAATGATTACCAGCGTGTCATGCACTAACTGGCCTGCATGGACCCTACTGGCATGCCCTATATGTGCCTCACTGTGTGCTGATGTAGTACTGTTTTTGAAATGGGACCACCTTAACGAACACTAGGGAACTTTTAGCATGAATGTAGACAGCAGTTAGTGCACAACACACTAAAATGCTTTAAAATTTACATCCCTGCTAACGTGCATTCAGCACCATGTAGAAAGGGCCTTAGATAGATGAGAATGTTATCTATGTATTTTCCCATGTATGTCTATTGTCAGATTACTGTATTTGTACAGAGGACGTAAAAAAATTATGACAATTATTTAAAAAATATAAGAACACAATCAGTAAAATTTGATAAGGCTGTAAAATTAGGAGTAACAAATTCTGCCATAAAACACGGTAATGCATTATGGCCAAAATATTCAAACAGGCTATTGTTTATATCTAACTTCTTAAGATTTTTGGCAGGTGTCTTAGTACGAAGCTTTACATTTGAAGCATTCTCTCACTATTTACTGATACCACCCAGGAAAGGCTTGATTATGAACATTACAGAATGAAAAAGAACTTTGTATGTTTATATATCTTCATCTAAGACTCCTGAGCTTTTGAACTCACCCTCCTCCTACCCTATACAGTCCAAATAGCCGATGTTTGTTAACCACTAGAGCATACTGCATATCTAATCCCTCTTCCCAGTCTTATGGAAAGGAAAAAATGCATCGGAGGTGAGATATATGCATTTATTGTTGGTATCTCTGGCTGGGGGGTTGCCCCAAACCTACTTCTTGGTTTCCAGAAGATACTCCATTTATTTCTGTCTGCATTAGTTGACTTGTATAATTAATATAGGACAAAGGCGTCCTAGACCCTGAATTGACATGATTCGTATTCTGTATTAACCTAAATAAATAAAAGAAACACAGCTTCCTTCACTCATACGGGGTATGTCTACACTAGAAAAAGTTAAGTTGACTTTGTTAAGTCAACTTAATAAGGTCGACTTTAAGTTGACTTAAAGTCGACCTTATTAAGTCAACTTAACAAAATGGAATAAGTTGAGTTAAAGTTAAGTCAACTTAGTCCACTTTGTTAAGTTGACTTAACTGGCCTTAAGTCGACTTAATAAAGTCGATTTAAGGGTTACTCCCCATCCACACCATCCTTAAGTCAACTTAAGTCGACCTAATGGGCGGTTGTTATTAAGTCGACTTAAGCTTTCATTAAGTTGATTTAAGGAATTTCTTAAGTCGACTTAATGAAAGTCAGGTGTTGACATAGAGTAGTTTAGGTCAACTAAAGGGTCCTTAAATCAACCTAAATTGCTAGTGTAGACATAGCCACAGTGTGTACATATCCTAAGAAAAGCAACAGGATTGCATTGTGCATATACAATGCTGCCAACCCCAGACATTCAAAAGCCAGAAGTCAGAAACCCCTCTGCCAAGAGACTGGCCTAAAAATCATACAGTTTAAAAAAAGAGTAAACCATTTACTTTGGTCTTTCTTCTAATGTTTGAACTCCTGGTCCTGTCCCCAGTGAGGGTTTGGCAGCTACAGCATTGCCAACTTCAACAAATGTTTAGTGAGTACAGTGAGTTTGATCCCCACTGCAGGACCTCTCACTAGAGGACTGAAGCGAGATTGGACCCTCATTGCACTAGATTCTTTACAAACATATAGCAAGAGCCTGCCCTGGACCTGTGGAGTTTACAGAGTAGTTCAACACACAGTAGTGAGTTTGTGATGTAGGAGCCATCACATTCACCTCACTGAAGGTCCACCAAATATCTCTTTGGCCTGGTCTACACAACAAAGTTAAGCACATGTAAACTGTCTTGCATTCACCTAGTTGTGCATAGGTCTATGCTTAAATTTGTCCTACTGAGGTAAACGTTCCATTTATGCCAACATAATAATGCCATCTCCCCAAGGAGCACTGTTATCATAGTGCAAATATAGATCCTGCATAATCTATGTCAACCCTAATAGGGTCCTTGAGCAGCTGTCCCACAATGCCCAACACTGATCGCTCTGGTCACAGTTGTGAACTCTACTGCTCAGGAGTCATGGAGACCAGAAGCCCCACCCCAATCTTTAATATCCTGAAAATTCTTTGTAGCCCCCTCCTTTTCCTCCCTGCGTTACTTGGGAGCAGGCAATACTTGTGTATGCACAGGCGCCTAAGTTTACTGGCAACAAGGAGATCCTGAATATCCCAGTGGTGATGTTGGATTAAGTGGGAATCCTCTATCCACCCTTCTTCTGCAGTCCCCTTGCTTTTACAGGAAATTAAAATTGGCGGTGCCTCCACCTGGCTGGATCCTGTACACACTCAGTGGTGTGCCTTGAGAGCCTCCAGGACTAAACCCGTGCTGATAGGAATAGTAATCACAAGCCTTTACTTAACAAAGAAAACTTGTCATAACAGGATGAAATTAAATATAGCTACTATTTTAAATACACAGGGACAGGGGAATAAACTAATTAACACACACAATACAGTCATAAAGGAAACTTAACTAACTAGCATGTATACGGCCACAGTGCGCACTCCCCCAGAGTTCAGAACCCTGACCTCTTGCTTGCGTGGGCACGCTTGAAGGTCTGATGAAGGAGACAAGACAGTGCTCTGCTGGTTCAGTGTATCAGTCCAGTCACAGCACCTCACAGAAGATTTGGAGTAGACCCAACCAAATGTCAGTAGTTCTGGTCCTGGCTCAGGGGAACCAACACTCTGCCTCTTTTTAGGCCCAGTCAGTCTCGCTGCAGAATCTCTTCCCTTTAGATGGGGCGGGGGGCACTCACACCACCTACTGCAGGCCCAGCTCAGCCAGCTCCAAGCTCTGTCCCTGCTCTGGGTCGAGCAATGCCACCAGCCTCTGAAGCTCCCTGCTCAAACAACCTCCTGCAGGCTCTCAGCAGCAGCCTTAAAACCACCAGCAGATTCCAGCATGGACCATGCGCTCACTCCCCAAATGGAGCCCACCATGCTGCACTGTCTCCCTGGAGGAGAGTCACAGGGTCTCCTCCCTTTTCTCCCAAAGCATGATGGGAGTTGTAGTCTCCTAATTAAATTCAGAGGCCCCTCAAGTACAGGCTGCCTACATCTTGAAATGCCTAATTTGACCATTTTGGCAAGCACACCTAGCAGCTTTCCATTGTTTTGCGTAACTGCCTTCCCATTTGGAGCAGACAAGAAATAGATCTCCTGGGAGATGCTGCTGTACAAGCACAGCTACAGACCAGTCATAGAAACATGGACCTCTGTGAGCAGACTGCATAGGAGATGCAAGAAAAGGAACACAACAGAGACCAGCACCAGTGCTCTGTGAAAGCAAAGGAACAAATTCAGTCATATCAAATGTCCAGAGAGGCCAAGAGTTAATCTAGTGCCGAATCATAGACATATTGCTTTTGCAAAAAGCTGCATGCTATACTTGGCAGAGACTTCACCATCCCACTCACCATCCTGGATTCCTCTGAGGACCCAGAGACACAGGTCCCTGGAGTGAACAGCAAGGACAAGGAGGAGGCAGAAGACAAAAGGGAAGGATGGGGTACGTGCAATCAGGGGTGGATGCACATCCAGCTACACTGCAAACCAAAACCTGTTTGAGACTCCACTGCAATCTAGTCAGTTTCAGCATCTGACCATGGGTCAGAGGGATGCAGGGGAAAGAACCCTAGGTAAATGTGTAAATTAATTTCCTGTTAGAGTGATGATGCCTCCAACTTAGCAGGACACAGCTATTGACTTTTCATTAATTTCCTCGTACTAGAAGAGACAGCGGTACAACAAAAAGAAGCAGAATTATCTGCTTTTCATTCCCCTGTATAGTTAAGCAGGGAGGGCCATACAGAGCACTTCGTTTATGCACACCAGAATGTCCCTTGAATCCTCCTACGAGACCTCAGTGAAACTTTCATGGAGGTACTCTGCAATCGCCTACTGAAGCCTTGGATGGTAGCCTTATTTTTTTCCTCCATGGTAGAACACTTTCCCATACCAATCTGTAGGGCCCTACCAAATTCCCAGCTATGAAAAACATATTACAAACTGTGAAATCAGTCGTTCCCTGTGAAATCTAATTGTTTGAGGGGAGGGCGAGGGACAGGCCTGAGGACTACCATGCACAAGCTCCAGCTGCTAGTACTGGCCAGGTTGGGGAGGGTTGGGACTTCCTCTTTCCCTGCACAGCTGATCTCGGATCTCCAGATACCTACCTGGGCCCGGATTAAGGGGCCTCGGGACCCCGGGCTGCCCCAGCACTGTAGATTCCTCCCCGGCCAGGGGCCATAGTCTCCCACCACTGTGGGGGCCCAGGCCTAGGCTGGTGCTAGGGGGACAGAGGCCACACTCCCACCCCGTCCTGCCCCTGAGCTGGCTGGTTCGTCCCCCAGGGATGGAGCAGGCTGGCCTGTTCCCTCTGCTCTGTTTCAGGGGTGGGGGTGGGGCCCAGCAGCCCCAGTCCCACCCGTGGAACAGAGTGAACAGGCCGGCCCGGCCTGCCCCTGGGGATGGACCAGCCAGCTCAGGGGCAGGACGGGAACGCCTCCAGCCCAGCGCAGCTCTCTGCCGTCTGCCCCCGAGCACTGTGAGGGCTTAGCCAGGCATAGGGTTACCAGACGTCAGGCAGAAGGAGGACATGTCCTCCTTTTTACCTTCATGTCCTCCGTCCGGCAGTTAATGTGCCCCCTAAGAATATTTCTGTTGTTCAACTTGTTCTCCATTTTTTTCATGCTGCCGTGCATTCATTAATCATTACCCATTTTCCATGGCATAATACGGTAATGACAGATATATTAATACTACATTTTCTCCATGTCCTCCTTTTCGTACTTCCCTGTCCTCCTTTCCATGCTTTGGTATCTGGTAACCCTAACCAGGCAGCGGGACCAGATTTGGCAGGGGCCATAGGGGCTGAAGCCTGGGGCCCCATTTCAGGACAGGACCCAAGACTTAAACTCATATAACCCCTCCATTAATCCAGCCATGGGGGAGACACAAGTCATCTGATCAGTGACAACCAGAGCATAATAAACATAAATGTACTGCAAGCACCACACAATTCCTCACAGGCCCCCAAACCACAGGGCAAGGCAGAACATAGTAAACCACAATGTACTACTGGCTTGTTGTTAATGTGCTCTTTCAAAGCCTCCCTGAGCCTTGAAACTCCGCATTGAGCTCTTCTGATAGCCCTTGTGTTGAGCTGCTCAAATTCAGCAAGCAGCTGGTCCCCCTCCTTCCCACCAGCAACTTTCCCCACTTTGCTTCACAGATATTATGCAGAAAACATCAGGCAGCTCTAATCATAGGGATAGTCTTCCCACTGAGATCCAGTCTTGTGCGTAAACAATGCCAGCACCCCTTCAATCTATTGAAAGCATAGAGGGAAAACTCTTCTTGCAGTTCTGCAAATACTGGAGCATCACGACAATACTGCACAGCTGTGCAGGCTTCTATCAAAGATGGTGGACATTGACACATCCTGAGTGGGTTCTTGGGATTTTAAAAACAGACATGAAAATTATGCATTGGAGAAAGTTGCGTTATGGGGACTTGACCTTGCAGTCCCAGTCACTCCTGCATGACTCATTTCTGCCCCAATATGCATTGTCAGAACTTCCTGAAAGGACAGCACCCTGGGTGGTAATGAGTTGCACACTGACATACCTATCCCGGCGCACCTCACTGTGCACTAAACAAGCACTCCTGATGAGTACACACAGCAATGATGCGAGATGCCAAGCATGAATGCACCCAGGCAATATACCAGCTGTGGAGGCTTTATACTGACATAACTTGAGTGAGCAAAACTTTGTAATGTATGGTAGACAAACCATCAGATGAGAACAACTTTTAATCCTGGCTGAGTTGGGCTGGATTCAAATTGGTGACCTTCAGATGAAATGATCTATAGCTCATTAACAATGCTCTGAAGCAATCTTGCCTCCCAAAACTCCAAATGTATAATTTCATTACTGGGCTTGCTTTTTGGAGCATTTATCTAATAACAGTCTAGTCTTTTTGAGCTTGCACGCTCTTGGACACACAAGCAAAATCTCCCACACAGTGCTTTCAGTCTCAAGCAAACTAAGTCTGTCACATCTTGTTCTTAGAGGGACTACTCCTCTTAACCAATTACAAATCATAAAAATGCAACAATAACAAAAAACCCCAAATATTAACACAACATCTAAGTTCACTTTTACATACAAGTGTTGGCAATATAAAATCACTCCCACGGTCCTTTTGCTACTACTTTATTAACAGGGTCTGAACACACCTCTTTCAAATCCACAGCACAAAACCAAACTACTTCAGCTATAGGAGTAGCCAGTAAGGCAATACATCCTGTTCCCTTCTATATAGACCGCCCCACAAAGACACAACACACATTCTGAGTGGGTTACACAAGTATTTGTAAGACAATACAGCGCACTAAACATCAGAATTCTTGACTTCTACTCCTGGCCCTGGAAACAGACTGTGGTTTAATGGTTAGTAACAGCACCACCAAGTGTAACACCACCTCTCTTTGGGTCATCTGCAGGAGATTGAGCCTGGGCCCTCTGGAGGTAAAAGCATAAGCTTCTGTCACTTGAACTAAAAATCAGACTCTCTTGTCAGAGAAGCCAAGTCATTAACCTCTAAATGTGATTAGTTGCTAGACAGTGACACAGAACCACATTGCGTTAGTTTTGGTTATACAAGCACCTAATTTGACATACTCCTTCTGAAAAACCGTGTAACAAACAGGAAGACGTCGCTCTATTAGAACACTGAGCTCCAATCCCAACTCTGCCTACAAATAATGACCGTGTACAAGTTCTCAGTTACCTTATCTTTGAAATTGGTGAATGATCACTATCCCCAACCTATGAAAGCTCAGCTGACAGCAAGAGTTGTGAGAAGCACAGAAATATGAAGAGCTGCTGCTAGAACTCGCAATAGCAGCTACTATACATAGCTTACAGCCAGTGCCAGATGTAGACACAGGCCAAGTAAGCCATGGTTTACTGCTTCACATTATGAGGGGCCTCTAAATATTTCGGAGATAACTATGAAGATTTATCATTAGGTATTTGATAATGCAAATAAGGCTTTTTGGAAGATGTATGTTCTATTTAGTTGTTTTCCGTTGTGTCTTTGCCTATGTATATATGCAAATATAATAGTTTATAATTTATTTTTTCATTGCCCTTTCTATTATAATGTAATACACTTTTCTCTCTTTATTTTTTATCTATCTTTTATTTTATGGTATGAGGCCTCTGAATCTTCACATAGCTAGGGCCTCAGCATGTCTTAATCCAGCCCTGCTTAAAGCTAAGGAATCTGTTCCCATGGCACTTTTCTGAGCATACTGCCTAATGGCCTAGGCTGCACACTCATTTCCAGGATTTGGCTGTACGATATTAAGCTTAGATCATCATACGTCTGTTTTTTTCCCCGACACATCCTCCTTTTCGGACATAAATTTCTGTCCGGCCAGCTTTTTAAATACCAAAAAATGTCCGGGATTTTGGGAACTTAATCAGTATTGGTATTTAATTTAATCAGACTGTACCCCAGATTGCCACCCCCAAGTCTCCTGCCCCCCAGACACCCGACCACGAGTCCCCTACCTCCCCAACACTCATTCCCGAAGCCCGCCCAGCTCCTACCATCCCTGACCCCGCCGCCCCCAATTGAGTGGACTGAGCCATTGTTCACAGGTGCAGGGAGTGGACTGATTCTTTTTCTCCAACAGGGAATCCCAGCCAGCCAACGTGGGGGGCTGCAGTTGAGGGGATCCCAGCAGCATTTTGGGGGGGGAGTTCGCTGCGACCCACCAGACCTGGTCACATCTTTGCCATGTCCCACACCCGTGCCCTGCAGCCGCCGGCAGCTGCAGGATGTGAAACCAGCCTGAGAGGCGGGAGGCAATGGGATAGAGGATGGGGGCCCAAGGAGATGTGAGGGGTGGAGTGGGGTGGGGAGAAAGATGGGGCAGAGGAGATAAGGGGTGGGGTGAGAAGGGAAGGGAGGGGGCAGAGAGTGATAGGGGTGGGGTGACGGGGGGAAGAGAGGAGGCAGGGGATGGGATTGGGTGAGGGGAGCACAAAGGTAGCACGCAGGGGCTCTCTTAGCCAGCAGGGTTCATCTCCCTATGATATGTCCATGCCTCAGGTAGGTGGGGCAATGGCTGCAGCCCATCTGATTTATTGGGGGGAGTGACCCAGGGCCTGGGTGCTGGTTTTGGACTTGGAGATGGACCGTATTTGTAATGGTTACCATCAGAATAGTCCACAGCACAAGCTTGGTTTGCAGGAGCCTCTCTGAGCGGAAGTCGCTGGCTTCCTTTGGGGATGATCTGTCACTGAGCTGATTGGCTTGAACCTGGTGCAAGGGCAGCCTCTGCACTCTGCTGGAACTCGAATAAATGTGCCCTCCTGCTGTACCCTCCACTGGCTTTCAGCCACCCCCACCAGGCAGACAGGCATTATCCCTCTTACAGATAGGAAACAAATGCAGAGGGGTTCTGAGACGTGGCCACAGTTCCATACCAGCACTGCCAACTCTTATCACTTCACCACCAGCCTTTTGCTACTGGCTGTCTCGCCTGAGTTCAAGTTCATGTGTAGACACATCTTATAAGAAGAGGGTGACCTTTGTCTCATTTTGGCCAGGACAGTCCCATTTTTAAGCCCTGTCCTGGCCATCCCGACTTTTATGGAGAAAGTGGGCATTTGTCCTGTTTCCTCATGCCAATTTGATCCATTGACAGGAGCAAAAGGGATAAATGCCCATTCCTGTCATGTAAGTGGGGTGTGGAGGAATGTGCAGGGGAATAACAGCCTCCTGCAGTTGAGGGAGTGGCAGAGTAGGACTTGAGTGAGGCCAGGCATGGTTTAGGCTTGCTATGAGCAGGGACTAATTGGGTGAACAGCGACACCAGACCCACACAGGGTGGAGGGGGCCTCAAGCAAGAGGGAAGGAGGGCTAGGAAGGAGGGCTAACCCCATGCAGTGTCCTGTTTTCCCTTTGAGAAATATGGTCGCCCTAAGTAGTGTCCTCTCTGGAGTGTCTTCTTTTTGGAAAGTTCAAATATAGTAACCCTAATAAAGTTGCAAGATCTAAATTATGCTCTCAGATACATGTTGAACTCTGAGGACAGGATGAGGCCTCAGAGGTATTTCCTGCAACTTTTTTCCCCATTTTAATAAATAAAATAATTGCATTTAAAATGGGTGTAAGAGCAGCTTGTAATTGAATGGTTAACAACAAGTGGGTTGAAGCCTACTTCCACTTTAAAAAACAAACAAGCAAACAAACAAAACCCCCTGAAACCTATTTTCCCTGATCAACAACTTTTGTTGAGGACTAAGAGGGACATGAAAAAGTGCAACAGAAATGGAAAAGAAAAGAGAAGAAAAGAACCTCTCAGAACATTTATTCACAAGCTTGTAACCTATTCTGTGTGAGTGGACACCCGAGCCTGCACAGAGGCCCACCGACTGTGGCTGGAATAAATTGTAGTATCTAGACCTTGGTCATAAAAGAGCAAACATGAGTGAGACGAGATGTATTACTCTCCCATGCCACTAGACAAGACTAGGTCCAGTAACCTGATTAAGACTATAACATTATATTTTTTTAAATTATACAGTTACTTCCTCGGGGTCACCCAGTGTATTTATCTTTCTTCTAGACTTTTAAGATTGTACGCAACATACTGCAAATTGGGATTAGTGCCAGGCATGCTGTCATAATTAATTCTAAATCAATTGAATAACAACAACAAATAGATGGATTTCAAAATATCTTACAATCTCATTTTTAGCTATTGTAATAAAACAAATAAAAGATTGGAAAATGTATCATTACACCCTAGGATTACCAAACCGCAATTGAGAGACAGGGTCACTTGACCTAAAATAGTTTTGACTATTGCCTTTCTACCTGCTCACTAGCATATGGAATAGGTTAAGCCAGGACTGCCTGACCTTGAGGCAATGGGTACTTATCTTTCTGAGTTTGGTGGACAAGGATGAATCAAAACAAGAATGAGGTCTCGGAGCTTCTCTTTTGTTATCTCCTTCAAATTAGTGAGGCTGTTGGAAGACAAACCACATAACGAAGAGAACCTTAATAAGTAGGATTAACACGAATACAGTCCTGATTCTAGTAGCAATGAGAGATAGGATTGCATTCTGTCACTTTGCCTGAAAATGAAGCTCTCTCTCATACTCTGCCCACAACATTTCTTCCCTCGCCAGTTTGGTGTCCCACATGGACCAAAACTAAAGTTGCACTTCAATTAATTACCACAAGCAGAACACTAAATAATAATACAAGACCTCAGCAATAATTTATCTAAACAGGATCAATTACACCACATTAAAACCGGAACTTAATCCTGTTTATCTATTTATAAACAATCACCTCAAACCATTAATGAATTTAGATTCATAGCACATCCATGATGTCAGGAAGTTATTTCCCTCCCCAGTCTACAGATGGGGAACTGATGTACGGAGAAGTAAAATCATTTGCCTAGGGTCACACTTGAAGTGTGTTGTAAAACCAGGCACTGAACCCAAAATTCCTGCGTTATGGACCACTTTCATAACCACATGGCCAGCTTTTCCCCATCAGTTAGAACAAAAGAGCACTGGCAAGTGGCACATGTGCTGGCAACAGAACCCCATATCTGAGGCATTTAGACATACCACACACTTAGTACAGCCTTTCTGTCACATTTTCTTGCTTTTCTGAAACTTTTATGCTTTTCAGGCAGCGTATGACAAAAGCATAGTAAAAAGGAAGCAAAAATAAAAGCAGTTACAATATTTTCAAGCATTCTTAGAGGCAGTAGGAAGAGCTGCCACCATGATGTGAGTAAATACAACATTTGAAAATGGATGCTATGGACAGAAGTTAAAACCTGAGGAACCTTGTGGGTGGCAGGAGGGTATACTTTTCCCCTTCCCCCCAGAGGGATATCTGTGCCAGGAAGGAGAATTCACCCCACTGACTGGTCCCTAGCTGATGTGCTGTATTGAAAGTGCTCATTATACATCTATCCCAGTCACCAGAGCCACAGAAGAAGCAGGGCTTGAGTGCATCAGAACAGTCACTCATCTAACTTCTGTCCCCAGAGAATTCAAGGACACCCCTCTGAACCTGTAACACGTCCACTGATTTGAATGAGGTTCATCTGTGAGAAAATTGAGTTCTATCCAGCCTAAAGGTCTTCTACATCAAAGCTTGAAAAACCCAGTGCCAACTCAAGCTGCCTCAAAGTATTTGTAAACCCAATTAGATCCAACAGAGAGGCTTTTAAATACTCACACCCTATGTTGTATTATTGGTACTAATCCTGAAAACACACACAGGAGTAGTCCCACTGAAGGCAAGAAAGCTATTCACAGCAGTAAAGCTAAGCATGCACATGTGAGTTTGCAGGGTCAGAGTCACTGTGTGCACATTGATTTTCACAAACTAATTTTTAAACTACGGATCACAACATTCATCACCTGTGTAGGCTGAGTATATTGCATAAACCAGGGTTCTTTTCTACATCTCCTACCCTCCCAAGCACCCTGTGTGCCACCCTCACATCCCACTCTATTCAGGGAGCTACCTGCAACATTCCCTGTCCCTCTCCCCCACCTGGGACTTGTGCGCCCCCCCCCCCCATTTTCCTCTTCTCCTTGAGATAAGGATCTGTGTACTCACCAAACCTCCACCACCAGATGCCCATCTCACTCTGCCAGGATTTCTGTGCATGTCCTCTCTTCCCTCCACCTCCAATATCTGAGTTCCCCATTCTCTCTCATGCCAGCAGCTCTGGGTGCCTCCCATTCTCTTTTCCATTCCCACCTTCCTCCCATGTCAGGGGTTCTGTGTTCCCCCTTATTTCTCTATCAAAGTCCTCCCATCCCCACCCCCACCCGGATTCTTTGTGCTTTCCATTACCTCACCCCTATGGTACAGGTCCTGTGTGCCCCTCTTAACCCCTCCTCCCACACTAGGGCTATATCTACACTTGTAAATTTAAGTCGACTTTAGCTAAGTCGACTTAGCATGACTTTAAGTCGACTTAGTTAAGTCAACTTAGCATGTCCACACTTAAATCTGAAGTCGACTTAGGGGGGAACTTACAATGTCGACCTAGAGCGTCCACACTGGACGCCTAGGTCAACTTCTAGGGGCTAGGGGGACCTTGGGCAGGTCCACGGTGGCAGGGGGGCACCCCTTGCCCAGTGCCAGGGGGCTCAGCCTTTGCTGAGTGTCAAGATGTTAAAATTCTATTGGGAGGACAAGTAGAGATGACCAAGGATATTGTTATCGTGATAGGTGTTAATGAATGCCATCAGCCAGTTGTTAATTGCAAAGTTGCTGTGCGCTGCAGTTATGCTAATCAGGTGACAGGGTCAGCCCCAGTGTACCAATTTCGGTTTTCTAGTTTTCACCAAAATCAACAGCTTTCTGGCCATTGATGCCTAGAACATCACCAGAAATACTGGAATTGATCAGATGCAAAGTTCAAAAGTTCATTTCAGAGAGACAGTGAAAAAGGATGATTGCTAGGGTTTGAATTGGACAATCTGTCAAAGGGTTCAATTGAATTATTTTTGGGCAAGCTTGCAAAAGGTCTTAAACTCAAATTGATGGCTTTTATCTATGTTACCTTTAGTATGCTAGCTTAAACATGGGAGCATGTTCCCAGCTGCCAGTGCGTTCCCAGCTGCTGTATCTTTCTCTCTCCCTATTTGAGATTCCTGCCTCTCTCCTGCTTCACAGAGCGCCAAAGGCTCCTTCAATTTGCCACATCAAAGTCAGTGTTATATCACATTTTGCTATGTTATAGGACGATCTGCCTCAATGCTTAGCAACAGGTGACCACAAAGCAGCACATGCACTGTCAACTTGAAAGAAAACTGTTCAAGTATCCTCTGTAGGAACATGTCCAACTCCTTCTAAAAAGTGCAATAACCAAATGAATTGTTACTTGGAAGTACATAAGGACTGCAGCATCCACCCTCTTCCTTAGAGAGAAAAAAGCCTTACCTAAAGATCTGATCATCTTCATGTTGTGTCAGGATGTGTTTGGAACCTAAATTAGGCAGCTAAACATTTACCCAGACTTATCCCTACCAGAAAATCAGACAAGACTGTCTTGGTCCTCAAATCTTTCAGTTGTTATCCAAGGCCCATGTACTCCACAGCAAACCTGACCTAAATTCTTCTACAAAACCTATGCGCACTACAGCACTTCAGAATCTGCAACAGCCACAGATAAACAGGAAAATGCAGGCTTTCAGGACCAAGTCCAATGCCCACTGAAGTCCATGAGAGTCCTTCCACTAGCTCAGATCCTTATCAAACGATATACAAAAATAAATAAAACAATCCACACATTACACCCCTTGATAGTTAATTTCATATTATTTTCAATTGCTTTTATATTCTCTACATTTTTAATCTAAAAATAACAAAAAAAAATCAGGATTAAAAAAGAATTCTAAAAAGTTAGCCAAATTGTTGGCCCACAACGCTTGGCAATATTCTTTCTCATCTAAATTCAGAAATGCAAAGAAATTTAGAGCTCAAGCATCTTCATTTCATCCTCAGCTCGTTTTGCTGAGCCAAGATATTGCACTACATATGCTCTATAAGTCAGGTCAAATGCTTAGCCCACAGAAGTCACTGGTTTGCCACTGACTTCAGTGTTGACAGAATCTGGAACTATACATCTCCTTAAAGTTAAAGATGTGCTTTTCTGGATCATGGATAGAGATAGTCTTGCAGGTTTGAGCCCCATAAACAAACTGTAGTATCACAAATTAGCTTCACAAGAATCTTGGATTGTAGAGCAAGGATTCTACCCTCTCTTATGTCTGGGCATAGATTGCTTATTCCAGCCTGGGACACAGCAGAAGCATATCACCCTTTGGACTGATCTACACTAGAAAAATAAACAACTGGGGACAATGGATGTCAGCAATAGATGCAGTTGAACGGTTATTGAACATAATTTAGGTGCAAGTTTAACCATGTTCAGCCACTTGAAGTGTACTTATTGCTGGTACCCATGATTAGCAAGGAGTTATTTTTCTAGGTATACCAAGTGTTGTATATTGCCAATGTATATTTACAACATAATTTACATCATATGACTCCTTTCACAACTGTGTATTATGACTCCATATCACCATGATAAAAAATAAGTTGAAAAAAATAGTACCTGTACATATGTATTTATGGTTTCTTGCTTGTTTTTGTGTAGACTGCGTTCACATGACGGGTACATAGGTATGAAAGACTGTTTCCCAGGCAACAGATTCATGTGATTTTTCAGTTTCTATATCACCATGTTTTTATTTTTCAAATCTACCTAAAAATGACTAATGGATCCAATAAACATTGCACCTGCACATTTCACTTTTTAAGGACACACTTTCAAAATAAAAAATGGTATTTATCTTTCATATCAATAAAGCATGAAAACATAAAGACTCTTTAAAATTGATCTATTTTACTTTTCTCCATATATTATAATTGTTTATTTTTTGCACTTATCTGTGATAAGAAAATAAAATTAGACTAGTCATTTGTACTTCCATGTTCTCAATGATTGGTTTGCAAAACACTGAAGGAGGAAACCTGATATCCAAAAACAAAGCAGTTGTCGCTTTAAAAAATTAATTCAGAGTGGAAAATGTATTTATTATTACATTTTTAAAATTATTTTTCAAAATAAGATTCCCTGACAACATCTCCCTAAATTACCAGGTAATACAGATTTTTTTTTTAAATTAATATCAGATAAACATCAATCTTTGGATACTGAAGGCAAGCCTGATGGGCTCCTGTTGTACACTGGACTGAAAAAGGCTCCGTTTAAATTTCATCCTGGCCATAATCTTTTCCTCCTTAGGACAAAAGAACTGGAAGTGCAGTGGTGATAACATATTCAGGATTCAGTCCTGCACCTTCTTACTCACATGAGCAATTCTCACTCTGGTATGTAGTAGTCCCATTGTCTTCATAGAACTACTGGACAAGTATGGATTTGCAGGATTAGAGACAATGGTTTGTGGGACCTGTCCTGCACCATGCTGAATGTCTTCCAGAGAGCGCTGAGCTCTGAAACACAGCACTTCTCTGGAAGCATTCAGCACCTCATAGGAATCCACTCTTATGGGCCAGCATTGACCAAATTCCCTAAGGAGTTCCATCCAGTCCCCATTGCAGGGCAAGGATTAAAACAATGGCTCGTAAGGGTTACATGGGAGACAGAGAGGAATCTGCACAAGAAAAACAGAATTTATAACAATTTTGTAATTCTTATATCCTAAAAGTAGGCAAACAGATTTTTGAAAAGGCTAATTTTCAGCTCATAATTATTATTAAAAACTGATACTGAAATTCCGACAAGCATGTGTTTTGCAATGGAACCATGGCTAGATCCTTAATTTCTGTGATGTAAGGTAGTGTCATTATATCCTAACAGTCCATACTCTCTCTAATTATGAGCAACCAGATGCCTCCCATTACCCTAGGCATCCAAATCATCAGGAGCCTTCAGTTCCAGCTAAAGCATGGCATCCTAAAGGACCAAAGGTAGTTTTTAAGTGGAAGGGAGGGGCATGCACAGGGCTTGGCATCCTTTAAGACAGTTTTATATCATGTGTAATCTACAGCAAGTGACTAGAAAATGGCAGAGATTGAAAATATGAATTGAATTTCATTTTAATTTAAGTAGGTTTTTTTACCACATGCTCACAACATCTATTAAATTATTTATTATGTAAATTACATAGTGTGCTTATTTATGAACAATCCTAGAGAGGTTTATATAATTTTATTAGAAATTTACTTTGTGGTTTTTAAATGTAGATATACACAATCCATTCTGTATTCTATAGGGAAAGAGTTAAAAACTTACCTTCTATTTTGTTGGCAAGTATTTCATTCTTAAATACACCAGTTAATTTTAACCCAAGTTTAGCTCACAGATCATAAATCAGCATGTTAATGGAATGACTTTAGAACTGCTAGACTAGGCCAGCCATATACTGTATTGCAAGCAGATATTTTGATAGCAAGTGCTATGAACAACCATGTACACTGATGCACAAACTGCATATTCAACTGAAAGAAGAATATTAAATTAGATCCTTTAAAATCTAAAAACTCTTAAGAGGCTCATTATACCATTATATCCTATTTTATTTTAGCTCAAGTGATTTCTGTTCCATTGTGCCTGTAGTATATGGATTTTGCAGTACTTGTCTACTTATTTTGCTCTCTACTGCTTTTGCTCCTTAGCTCTTAGTGTGAGCAGCAGCATTGCAATGGCTGATTGTATTATTCTAATTCAGTCTCACTTTAGAGTTTAGTTTACCTGTAACATCACTATTATATTATGAAATGATCATGTCATAGGTAGGCTACACTCTGTTATGATACAATAATCTCAGTGAGGCTGCATGCTTGTCAGAATGTGCCCAGTGCCCTAAGTAACAGGATAAAATCAAATCCAATTATAGGCAAAGATTTTTAAGAATGCTTTTATTTTATTCATTAAAAAATAAATGTATTTGTGTCTAAATCACTGAAGAAGAAACAGCCCGGTAGATGATCATGGGGAACACGCAGGGTGAATGAAATTCACCTCCCCCCCTCACAAAGCCTGGACTTTGTGGTCCTGATCCAAAGTGCTTAGAAGTCAGTGGGAGTCTTTCCACTGACTTCCATGGGCTTTGGATCAGGCACAGTGTAAGGAACTAAATAGGGACTTGGCAAATGGCATTCACTTTTAAGCTGTCACTTGCCTATGGCCTGGAACAGAGTCCAGTCCCCCTCAAACTATTCACCTTATGCCAGGGTTTCAGGCTGCTGGATCTGTTTTTTTGTGGCTCATTTAGCCTCTGTCCCAGCTATTCTCCCAACCTCTCCTTCCTCTCTGCAGCCAATCTAGAGCCCACCATGCAAGGTTGTTTCACTCTCAGCTCAGCTTGCCCCCTTCCCTACTCCCCACTTCTACAATCCTACCACAGGGACTAAGTCATGCACAGGGTCCTCAGCCTGCGGATGAGTTTAATGTAATTTTCACATAGAGGACTTAATCCTTTGGTTACTGTACCCTCAAAATTTCCCGTGGCTGAACCATCCTGTCATGAAGCCCTTGTTTGGTCAAAATTCCCTGTAAGTCAATGGGAGTTTTGTCTAAGGACTGTAGGATCTGTACCGAAATGAGAGTCGTGCATGTGCAATAAGGCAGCATTGGTGTCAAAAGTTTTGCAGAAAGAGGGGAATGACCAGAAACTGTGGGCCTAATTCTCCTCTCACGCTGGTGTAATCCAATGGAGTTATGCCAGTGTAAACGTACCATATGTCAGTGTAGAACCAGACCTGAAGTTAACTGAAAAAATCATGTAGTATAGCCCATAATTTTATTCTGGTACCTAAAATACAGAAGGATGTGGAGCATTTCAAAATATTTTCACTATACCATGTCATATTAGAAAAGCAGCATCTTGAAAAATGGCCAGTATTCTGACAACTTCAGTTTGTTGTACTATAAAAAAATGCACTCCTAGCATGTTCGTTGCTTGTTGATTTTCTACACTAAAATTATAGGAAAACTACAGTAGTCTGATTTTTAATATATTTTTGCATCTTAAGGCCTGCCTGTATTTTGATCTTTTAAAAAATCTAAATGTTTTCTTTCTTAAATATATATACTAGTGTATGCTGGGAAATCAGTGATTTGGAAGTTACTTTTATATCCCCAATCACAACAAAATGTAATGTCACAGGGTGATATAGTGGAAATGGAAAAGAGCTGAAAAGATAAACGATGATGCTGATGGAATAAAACACATAAAGGGGAAAAAAATCAATTAATAGAAATCAAAATGTAAAAAGCAAATACATGTTTTAAGTCAGTCAAGCTTTCCAAGTATATTTATAGTGGCTCTTTTCTCTGTCTTTTTAAATGGAGGAGTTTAAGTTCTTAGGAAAAACAGCTGAGATATTGCTATATTGAAGATATTTGAAAATAAATGATATGGTAGAGTCTACAAAAACAAGTTATGATTGTATGGCATGGAAGGATTTTTTTTCCAGGAGAAGCAACCAACAGAATATTAAACAAACATCTGAAATGATCATTCTTGCCATAGCCTAGAAATAGCACTTAATTCTCTTATGGGCATTCAAAAATAAAATGATCTACAAAATGTAGGCCCTGCATTATTAGCAGTGAATGTCTCCAGCCCTTCCCTCTGCCATGCACACACGCAGGCAAATGCAGCATAGAAACTACAACGAACAGCTTAAGGGTAGCTCCAAGGCAAGAATTAATGTAAAGGCACATGTAATTACACGGTTTTTATCTATCTATCTATCTACATACAGAAAGACAAACGCACAAAAAAGAGTGATGTTTCCATGTAATTTTTGGCAAAAAGATCATAGTACCTTGTGCACTAAAAATACTATAGACTTGGGATGGGAAGAACAAGATAGCCTTTGAGGTATTTTCCATCTCTAACATCCACAATTCTAATACCCAAAATTTGGATCCTTGACTCTTAATTCTGCCATGCTTTCTCAGACCAAACCTCTATCCATTTCAGTGAGAAGCTGACCTAACCAGAGAATGCAGGATCAGGCCCCAAGCCAGAACTGAACCCACTATACCAGTCTCAACTGCAGTCTGGCTCACAGTGACTAAAATAACACACAACATTGAAGTTGAAAAATCTCTTGCACTCTCTTGCCAAAGCCCCGTGAAGAATAAACGTATCATCATGGTACAATACTTGTTGTACAACTGGCTCTGCATTCACTTGCAGACTCAGTGTTGCATCCTTTTTTAGCTACCTTATAGAAAAGGAGCATGTGCAAAAGAAGCTTACATGCTTATTGCCCAGTGAGGAGTCAGTCCTCATTTCACTCCATCAGAATCCACCACTTCCATTTAAAAAGAGCAAAGAAAACAAAATTATACAATTTTGAACTGGGGAAAGAGTCACTCCTCCACACTTACTATCTGCATGAATAATAGGAAGAGTGTATAGAGTTAAATGAGAGAATAAAGAGGCCCCTATTAATTTATTGTCTAGCAGAAAGGTGGAACATGTGTAATTGCCAATCTGTAACAATCGGTAAAAGAGAAGGATAAAGTGATAGCTAAATGGACATTATTGCCCATCCCAAGAAAAATCTGACAGGGAAGAATTTTCTGATTACACATTGGCCTTGTACTAAAATCAGCACCAATCTGTGTGCTATATTGCTTTATCATCTAATTTATTCCCAAGAAACTGTACCATGGGAAATTAAGATTTATAATCTAAATGGTTTCGAAATTATATCTCTGGGAAGTCAAGTCTAAATTAAATCACGCCAGGCTTTTAGGCTTCCAACGATCACATTTTCCTACTGAGCAAGTGCCTTTCAAAGCAGAGAACTTCTCCTCTTACAGATCGTTCAAAATCTTTCCTTAAGCAAAACCTCCTTTCCTATTGTTGGTCTTCTCATCGGGAAATGACTAAAAATATTCGTTACTGATGAGGCTTGCAGAAGAGATGCTGCAAGGAAGATGTGACCATCATATTTACAAGCCTTAGAGCTAAGTAATGCAAAGTGGTTCTCTCATATCTACATAGTATGGAGATCCTCACACACACGTACACTCTCTCGCTCTCCCTACTGCAAGGAAGAGATTAATTACATAATTCTCTGGTACACATGTACTATGTGTGTAGTAAAGAGAGACTAGACAGGCGCATATCACAGCAGTATTATATCTAACGAACAATAAATAATATTAAAGCTAGAGAGACAGAGAGAGATTATATCCTCGCTTGTGCCCAGCCCCCTGGTGTCCAGGAGGTTCCCCTCCCGCCAGCCCCGGGCTCTCCCCTGAGCAGCCAGTGCCCGGCGCTACTCACATGTCCGTGATGGTCTCGCGCTCCTCGCTCCGCTCCAGGCGCGGGAAGGACGCGAGGCCCGGCGCGGGCTCGCTGCACCGGATGCGCGTGGCGCTGCACGTGCAGGGCGCGGGGCAGGCGAGCGAAGCCCTCCAGGAGCCCAGCGCCAGGCAGCAGAAGGCCCAGAGCTGGGCCAGGCCGGGCCCCTGCCACCTCCTCCGCCAGGACACCATGCTGCTGCCCCGACGGCTGCTCCCGGGACCGCCCGGCGTGTGCGGAGCCTCCTGGGCGCTTCAGAGCGGCTGGCGCTTGGGCATCCTGCTGCGGCGGGCTCGGGCCGGGCCCGGCTGGGCTCACATGGGCGGGAGCGACCCCTCTGGGCTCCCCGGGGCCGAGCGCTGGAGGAGGGAGAGAGAGCGGTGAGAGCGGAGCCCGGCCGGAGGAGAAACCGCCCCGCGAGCGGCAGCACCTGCCCCGGGAGGGGAGCGCAGCGCGAGCCCCCGGCGAGCACCGGCAGCCGCCCCCGCAGAGCGCAGCCCGGGCAGCGGCGGCTTCTCGGCTCCCGAGGATGCTGCAAAGCGCCGGCGGTGGGGCGGGCAGCGGGTCCCCGAGCCCCCCTACGCTGGAGGCTGCAGGGGCGGGTGGCAGATGCGCCTACCTGCGGGGGCGCTGCCTGCTGCCGCGCGGGGGAGAGGAGTCCGCGCGCGCTGCCGCCGGGGGCTCCTGGCTCTGCCCTTTATGCACCGTCTCCTTCCTCCAGCTGATAATAAAGCAGCCCAGGCTCCTGCTATAGCCCAGGCTCGGGAGCTGCTGGCAAAGTGACGTGGGGCTGACGCAGAGAGGGGCAGAAACTCCACAAAATGAGCCTGAAATAAAAAAAAAAAAAAAAAAAGACAAAAGCAACCAGGGGCGAGGGAGGGCTGGGGGGAGGGGAGAGGGAGGGTGCCTGGCACAAGGTGCCAATAGGCAGGCTGGAGTCTCTACACATACAAACAAACACACACACGAGAGAGAGCGCTTCACCATCAACACGATCCCTCTTCAACACTCGTCGTTCCTGGGCATGAAATCAGAGCCTGGCTATCAGCACGCCATCCCACATCCTTCCCATGCCCAGACAGACACACGTGAGATGTGCATGGGAAAGAAAGAGCGTTTCTCCCCACCACGCAGCTCGTATATTGGTTTGGCTGGGGATCTTTCCACGTTATGGCTTTCTCTGTCTGATTCACCGGGCATAACGACTAGTTAAGTAAACCTTTTGGACAGCTGAGCTTGTTGATTTTTTACCTTGCTTTTTGATTAGTTACTCTGGCACAGTTCATGTTCAATATGGGCCCTTGCACCACTGCATTATAGCGAATGGAGAAATATATAGCTTTTCCTCCAGCCCTTTAAATCCTCGGTGGTGATAACTATTAGGCTAGTATAGCATATGCGTTATAAATACACACATCTACACTATTTAGGGGCATATATGCATATAATAAACGTACATCTGCAAAAAGAAATATTGTTATTGGAAAGAATATTATTTTTTATTATCATATAATAAATCGTAATGGTTTTAAGGTCTCAGGATGTGAGGCATGAGCGACATTAAGATGCCTTCTCTGGGAATTTGCCTTTTCATTAGTAGCTCTATAGGTTTTGGGGGGGGGGGGGGGTTTCCGCAGTAATTTGAAAGGAACAGGAAAATCCACCGCAGTGCCTCAGACTTCAGCGAGCTCTGGCGCCACCTCGTGTTTACAACCTGAGCACCAGAAATAAAAGAATGCGCCAGCTGTCTGCATGCAGTTTACTACTAATCTTTCCATCCTTTTTTGCTTCTCTGGGCTACACTTAGTCAGGCCAGGGAAGGGCACCATGATTCTAATGGTCTTAAAGGGAATTCATAATTGTGTTACCTTCTGTATTGTCATTTCACTTTAATGTCAAAATGAAAATAGAAATTAGATGTCACCATCTACTATTCCTAATTCATGTGAACAAATAGGTGGTGTCCGCACACAGATTTAAGTGCAGGCACCTCAACACATAAGCCCTTAACTACTTGTGCACACAAATAATTAATTTGCATGTGTACCTCAGGGATTTGCACATTTACCTTAAGTGCATTCGCACATCCTTAACTGAAAATCTGGTTCACTATGACTAATTCTGCAGTTCTTGCCTTGTCTTCTTTAACACTGGTTTCCTTCAGACAAGGTCTCTCGGAAAACACATTGACAAGGGCCAGTAAATTCAATGTATCATTTTAACTGAATTTCTCCTAACTTGGCCTCCAAGCAGTGAGGTATATGGATTTTATGCCATTTTACAAAAATTCTGCTGAAGGCCCTATCTTAATTTTATATTAAGCAATTTAGGATTTTGATATAAGCAGCTCAGGATTTCACTCTAGAATTTAAAATGGCAGATAGGTTGCAGTGGTGTTATTCTAAAGTATGTATCAAGTAGTGAGTATAATGTCTGGAAAACATTCAATAGTCACCTTGGCGCAGCACTATCATTAATTGCACCTAACTGTCAGTCTATTCAGGCTTCAGAAATTCTCACTGAGCATGCTCAATGATTTGGCACTTCCATACAAAAATGATATCTTATTAGCATAGTCACAGTAATATTAATAATATTAACTCATAATATTATACTTCTCTTCAGTGGGATGACTGAAGATAAGTTGAATAGACATAATTGGAAACATTGCCAACCATGTTATCTAGTTAGATTAAATTTCTTTTGGATCTCTGTAAAGGTTATAAAATAGTTATCCAGATATAAATCTGTTATCAAGAGTACCACTCTTCTTGTCGTGTACTGAACTATATAATGGTAATCATGGTAACTATCTTTAAAACGAGGCCGGGAAAAAGAGGACCCAAGGAATTATGGCTCAGTCAGCCTAACTTCAATACATGGAAACTAATTATTAAGAAGTCAGTTTGTAAACACATAAGAGGATAATAAGAAATAGTCAACATGGATTTGTCAAGAACTGTATCATGCCAAACCAATTTATTTTCCTTCTTTAGGAGAGTTGGTGGCCTAGCAGATGGGGAGAAGCTGTAGGTGTGATATATTTTGCTTTTAGTAAGGCTTTTGACAAAGTGTTCCATGACAATATCATAAGCAAACTATGGAAATGCACTCTAGATTAAATTACTGTGTGGCAGATACATAACTGATTGAAAGACCATACTTAAAAACTAGTTCTCAATGGTTCATTGTCAAACAGGGAGGACATATCTAGTGGGTTCCCATGGGGATCTGTTCTGAGTCTAATACTGCTCAATATTGCAACTAATTACTTGAATAATGAAGTGGAGAGTACTCACAAAATTTACAGATGACACCAAGATGGGAGAGGTTGCAAGCACTTTGATGGACAGGATTAGAATTCACAATTACTTTGACACTGAAGAATTGATCTGAAATCAACAAAATGTAATCCAACAAAGACTTCACTTAAAAAGGAAAAATTAAAAACAGAACTGGAAAATACAGAATAACTGGCAAGATTGTGACACTATGTTGAAAAGGATCTGGAGGTTATAGTTGATCACAGGTTGCATATAAGATAACAATCTGATACAGATGCAAAAAAGCTAGTATCATTCTATGGTGTATTTACAGCAATGTTGTACATAAAACAAGGAAAGTAACTGTCGCACTCTACTCAGCACTGATGAGGCCATAGCTGGAATACTGTGTCCAACTCTAAACGCCACATTTTTAGGAAATATGTGGACAAATTGAAGAGAGGAGAACAACAGAAATGATAAAAGATTTAGAAACCCTGACCTATTAAGAGAAGTTAAAATAACCGGGCATGTTTAGTCTTGAAAAAAGAAGATGGGTAGGGTCCTGATAACAGTCTTCAAATATGTTCAGGGTTGTTAGAAAGAGGACTATGATCAATTGATCTCCATATCTGCTGAAGGTAGGACAAGAAATAATGGGAGATTTAGGTTAGATGTTAGGAAACTTTCTGACTATATAGGTAGTTAATTACTAGAATAGGCTTCTGTCATAAGATGTTTTTAAGAACAGGCTGGACAAGTACCCGTTAGAGATGACCTAGTTTGATTGGTCTGGCCACAGTATAGGGGGCTGGACTTGATGACTCAAGCTCACTTTCAGCCCTACATTTCAATGATTCCTGTGCTGGGTGACAATTATCTAGGTTCCACAGGACCAAATAAATTTTTAGCTGTCCCTGATTACTTGTTTTCTGCAGGTAAGAATTTGTTAGACTTTATTCTATCACACTAGTTTTATGCTAGTCTAACTCTACCAATTCATACCTGTGTAAATGATCATAGAATCATAGAATCATAGAATAATAGGGTTGGAAGGGACCATATTTCTTCATATTTCTCAGATATACAAGTACTATAATCTGGGTGACATGTAGCCTGGGCAATAAGCTACAGACTCTTCCAAATCTAGGTCCCCAGCCTGTAGCAGTGCATGGGATTTTTCCGTCCTAAGTGCAGGACTTTGCACTTGTCTTTGTTGAACCTCATGAGGTTTCTTTCGGCCCAGTGTTCCAATTTGTCCAAGTCTCTCTGGATCCTGTCCCTGCCCTCCAGAGTATCTACCATTCCCCCCAACTTGGTGTCATCCGCAAACTTACTAAGCACGCAGTCTATTCCATCATCAAGATCATTAATGAAGATGTTGAATAGAACCGGCCCCAGGACCGACCCCTGGGGCACTCCACTCGTTACCGGTTGCCAACCAGACATCGAGCCATTGATTCCTACCCGCTGAGCCCGTTGATCTAACCAGTTTTCGATCCACCTTACGGTCCACTCGTCCAACCCATACTTCCTTAACTTGCCAACGAGAATGCTGTGGGAAACCGTATCAAAAGCCTTGCTAAAGTCAAGGTATATCACGTCAACGGCTCTTCCCGCATCCACAAATCCAGTCATCTCATCATAGAAGGAAATCAGGTTGGTCAGGCACGATTTGCCCTTGGTGAATCCATGTTGACTGTTCCTGATCACTCTATTTTCCTCCAAGTGTTTCAGGATGGATTCCTTGAGGACCTGCTCCATGATTTTCCCAGGGATTGAGGTGAGGCTGACCGGTCTGTAGTTCCCCGGATCCTCCTTTTTCCCTTTCTTAAAGATAGGTACTATATTTGCCTTTTTCCAATCCTCCGGGACCACCCCCGTTCGCCACGAGTTCTCAAAGATAATGTCCAGCGGCTCTGCAATCACTTCCCCCAACTCCCTCAGCACCCTCGGATGCAGTTCATCCGGCCCCCTGGACTTGTGCACATCCATGATATAAGTGTATGTAAGACTCTTTGACCACACATAATAAGAATACTTTCATGAATTCTTTTTTAAAAATCCCAATCTATATCTGTGAGAGAAATTATTTATTGTTCATATCACTGTTGTGCCTAGGATCCCCAATCACGGTCTCTGCATACCCATATTAATAGAACAGTAATTAAAGTATTGCAGAAGTATCCAAAATAAGGATATATGTGAATCCAACTGATACCTTTGTTAGCATTGGTGCTTTTTTTGTTGAAAAAAAAAAAGGGTACTGGTACTTGGACAGCAACCTCAGGCTGCTGCCATTGGCAGCAGGAGTGGGGCTACATTGCTGTACAAAAATGGTGCTGGTACTCAGTACCCGTGAGTACCATCACAAAAAAAGCCCTGGTTAGCATGACTATGAAAAGAAAACCCAAAAAAACCCTTAGCTAGCTTTTACGGAGAAAGGATCATTCTGCTTCCTCTCTGGTCAATTCAGCACAGCTAGTGGCTCACTGATGTGATCTGGAAGCAGAAAGCATTAAGCCTATGTCTACACTAGAAAAGTTAAGTCAACTTAAAAAGTCGACTTAACTTTTCTAGTGTAGACATCACTCCTTGTCGACCTTATTAAGTTGACTTAACGCTTTAAGTCGACTTAATAAGGTTGACTTAGGCGCTAATCCCCATCCACATTGCCTTTAAGTTGACTTAAGGAGTCGACTTAAGGCTTAAGTCAACCTAAAACCAGGTGTTATTAAGTCGACTTAAGCTTACTTTAAGTTGACTTAAGGAAATGCTTAAGTCGACTTAATAAAAGCCCAGTGTGGACATGGCTTTGTTTAGGTTGACTTAAGCTTCCTTAAGTCGACCTTAGTTGCCAGTGTAGATGCACCTTAAAACTCCAACACTTTTATATATCAGTTGCCTACCTCCCATCTGGTCCAGTTCCTTTATGCTCATGACATTGCTAATATAACTTTTGTGGGAAAAGAATAGACAGACTTCAGTGGAGGAGACTAAATGGTATTGATGGTGTTAATTCTACATCTATATAAAAAAAAACCCTACTCTTTTATATCAGTACTCTAGTTTTTGCCTTATAAACAAGTGCTCATTTATATAGCAACACAATCTTCTATAGTTTTTAAAAAGAGAAGGGGATGGAAATAGCATCTTAAATGTCTCCTAGAAGAAAGTTTCTTAAAAGATGCTAAAAAAGGCAAGATCAAAGCAGCAATTTTTGCAGGGGGTGAGGAAGGAGGAAGGAATGAAAAGAGACACAATTCTATCCATGTCAATAACTTTTCCTTGGGTCCAACAGTTTCTTAGTAATGTCAAGGTGACAAATTTGACTGTCCTGAGCATCAAGATGGGAAATCTACACTGCAGATAAGTGAAAGTGTGACTTTTTTTACCACTATTTCACAGCTACATATAAGGGCACCAGAGCACATCCATCTTGTTACATTACAGAAAAAATTGAAGACAATGAAAATCTTAAATTGTTCTCTTGAAATTACAGGTCCTGAGATTGAGACTGAGCACTAGAGAACTCATGCCCCCTCAAAAGATCTTTTATAACACAGAAATTGTAGAAAATGTCAGAAGAAATGCAAATATACAAATGCGTGATCTTCCTGACAGTACTGAAAAGGAATCGTCTCCTGCAATTAAAGTCCATGAGAATTGTAGGTCCTGAGCACCTGTAAGTATCAGGCCACTTTTATTTAGGTTCCTAAATATGGAGTTATCACACAGGAAGATGGATAGGAGGTGGAGTCCTGGCTCTATCTTCACACAAGAGGTGTATAAAGCACTATACAAAGGGGTAAGTGCGGAATGTTCATTTTCCTTGTGCAACGGAAGATAGTTGTGAGGAAAATTCATCTCCTGTTTCTCAACATAGGTTAGTGGCTTACTGCCACAATCTGCATCTCATTATTCCAAATATTCCATTCTTTTTACTGATTTATCTAGCTACTTGATCATTGCTGATTTTTCAAAGTTTCTGAGTAATAGAAGCATTTTCTTCCTCTTTTTCAAACCACATTCCCCATACTTATTTCCCGAGGAGTGAGGCTGAAGTCTGCCATCTTGTGCTCAAGAAAGTTAACATTCTTTAATTTATATATTTATTTTTAATTTGGGAGGGAGGGAAGTTAGAATTATCTGATGCCCCCATCCTGTTATCCCAAAATAACTGCAGCTATTATGTCCCTACTAAAGAAAGAATAAAATGAGAGCCTAAGGAAATCATGATTGAAATACATTATTGCACTTTCTTCTTGGACTCTGCTCTTTAAAATATCGAACTGCTCCAATATCCATGGCACATTGTACATTCCCACCAGGCTTCAGTGTGATGGAGTCTGAAAGTAGGTCCCAATGATGTAATGAAATAATCAAGCCACCTGGCTTATAATCTGGTTCTGTCTGGTGGGGAGATGTATTAGTCAGATTCTTGGTAACCTTCCACTATATTTGTTTGCATTGTGCTATAAGAGCTCTTGCTTCTTTTCAATAGATATGCTATTCTCTCTCAACACCAAAACATTTTGCAAGGATTAAATGCAACAGTGGAGAGCCCTGAACCCTCCTCTCTTCTAAAAGGATGCAGAGAACACCTCTCTTGTCTCTTGCTGGCTTTCTATGGTGTTTTAAACAATCTCCTGTTTGTGGCCAACTAAAAAAATATGTCTGTTTCAGTTTGGGTACATATATAATAAGTGGTCAGGTTGACAACTTTAGATTTGCAGAACTGTGAATTCTATGCCTACCAGTAAAGCATCAAGGAAATGGAATTCCATACAATTTGGTCAATTTGTTTTAATATTTGGTTATAACATTATTATATTTCATATTATATTAAATGTTATCATATTTAAGTTAAATTTAATATTATATCAGTTGTATAGGTCTTGCGTATTTCATGGGAATCGATTCCCCCTTAAAAGATCCAATACTGAACTGACCTTTGTTTCCTCTTGTCTTTGCTGATGTTTGTGTGTGCACATACACACGTTTTCATATAAAAATAGGTGTCTTTTTGTTTAAATTTAGAAATATGGAAGATGCAAAATGATTATTAATAAGCTTGCAAAGTTAATTGATTTTTCCCTCACAGCTTGTAAATCAATAAGTAAAGAGTTAAGCTCTGGAATAGGATTCCAAGGGAGATTATGGAATCCCCATCACTGGACATTTTCACGAACACCTGTCAGGGATGGTCTATATTTAGTTGGTCCTGCCTCAGCACAGGGTGCTGGACTTGATGACTCAAGTTCCCTTTCATCCCTATATTTCTCTGATTCCATAGAGTCCTATGCCAGGCTGAGCTGATGATGTTCAGAAACCTTCTTTAAAAGGAGGTTCTAAAATGGACTTAAAAGGCAGGATCAAAGCAGCAATTTTTGCAGGGGGTGAGGGAGGAGGCAGGAATGAAAAGAGACACAATTCTATCAAAAAATCAACTCAAATGTATCTTAGCAACATCCCAGAACAACTCACTAACTCTTACACTTCTCACATATACTGAGATTGCATATTGCGATGATGGAATTTTGTTGTGTGGACACCTATGTGATAGGAACTGGGATGAGGTAATTTTAAATAAATCCCTGAAAAATCAGGACTAATAATGACTTTTTATCCTTACTCTCCTGGACCATATTTAATCAAGTGGACCTAGATTTGGAAGAGTCTGTAGCTTATTGCCCAGGCTACATGTCACCCAGATTATAGTACTTGTATATCTGAGAAATATGAAGATATCTGTCATGGCCAAACAAGTACCTCATTCAAGCTAGGGAAGAGCAGTCCTTTGTTCATAGAGCATTCGTATTTCCTTGGCAATGAATGGAGCCACTTGTCTGAACAATTTCATAAAGGAAGAATATTGCTCATATGGTTGTCTACTCTATTGATGACTTGGTAGACATTGTGACTCTTGTCCAGAATCACTGGTGCCCTAGCTTCTGAACACGCCTTCTCTTTTCATCCTTATCACAGCTCACCACGGTACACAGATGATCAGTGAAGGATAAAGAAAGAAGTGGACATCTAGAGTGCAAGAAATCATTCTCTCATATGGATCAATTTGGTATGGAGAGGTTCTGAAATCCTAATTCTGACTATGGTGGAGTTGATGAAAGCTTTTTTCCACTGTGGTGTCCAAGCACTATTCTGTGTTTTGGGACAATTTCTGTTTATTTCATGGATAAATGTAATAATATTTAATAATATTTGGACTGGAGATGGTTCTGCATCAATGGAGTAACACTGGAAAGAAACATCTAAGTTTTGTCTGATTTTGCTTATGCTGATGGTCTGTAGGTAATTGGGTACCCTATAACCTATAAAATGAATCCATGCTGCTCATGACTTATAAAAAAAGGAAGGGGCTGCTGAAGCTGCTTTAAGTAGAGATTGTCAATATGTCCTACAGAATAGAAAGTATCAGTTTCTTTAAAATAAATGATTGTCTGCCCTGCCCCAAGAAAGCATCGCTTGAGGCTGAGAAATTTATCAATTACTACTTTTACCTAACCTTCTTTTCTTGGGAAAATGTATTGAGAAGATTTCATCTCTGGTATCATCTGGAAGCTTCTGAGGATCCATGACCCCTTTCAGTTTGACTTCACGGTGAGTGTGCTGATCTATTTGGTCAATAATCTCCCACCAAAATGGACAGCAATCAGGCATCCATGCTGATTATTTTCTATGTCTCAGCAGTCTTTGCCATCATTGACCACAAGATTTTGTGAACTCATCATCTGGTGGCCAGTTGCATGTTTCACTGACTCTATTATTTTTCAGCCAGATCCAAAGCACACTGCAAGTCTATCCACTGAATTCAAAGGCTATGTCTACACTTGTAAATTTAGGTCGACTTTAGCTAAGTCGACTTAGCATGTCCACACCTAAATTTAAAGTCGACTTTGGGGGGAACTTACAAAGTCGACCTAGAGTGTCCACACTGGACACCTAGGTCAACTTCTAGGGGCTGGGGGACCTAGGGCAGGTCCATGGGGGCAGGGGGCACCCCTTGCCCAGTGCCAGGGGGCTCAGCCTTTGCTCCATTGTACATGGGTACAATGGGGCAAAGGGGGACAGGGACCCTGGCAGGGCATAGGGGCAGGGTAGCCAGGGCTCTTCCCTGCCCTGTGGGGGGGCATGCCAAGCTCCCCTGTGCCCCTCCCCCCCAGCAGGGAGGGCAGTAGTGGAGTCCTGGGTTAGCCCTAAATCGACTTAGGACTACTCCAGGTCTACACTGGCCTAAGTCGACTTGAAAAAGTCAACTTTAGGCCTAAGTCTAATTAAAATGAGGTTTTATAAAGTCGACTTAATTTTCATTAAGTCGACTTTATTTTCCTTAAGTCGACTTAAGGAACTTGCTTAAGTCGACTTAAGGAAACTGTAGTGTAGACGCAGGGTAAATTAAGTCGACTTAAGCAAGCTTAAGTCGACTTAATTTACAAGTGTAGACCCAGCCAAAGGGCTTGAAGAAAGGCGTGTATTTCTAGAGCAGTGCATGAACATGATGATATGAGGTACCAAGAAGTCAACAAGCTGCCTTTATTTTTCACTAAGAATTTAATCGATCTACACAAACTGATCAAATTACAAAATGTTCCCTAATAACTAACTAGTAGAGTTATCTTCCGTTCACTGATTGTACAGAGCCCAAAAGTGGCCCATGGGGCTTTCAAAGTGGCAGGGGGCTCCCCTCATGAATGGAACCACTGCTTAAGGACCCAGGTGGAGTGTGTTCCTGCAGAGCTAAAAGACTTATGTAGGCGCCTTCCTGCAGCCAAAGGAATGGAAGCTCAGTGCTCCCCTCCCCCTGGCTGTAGCAGGGAACACAGTAAAGCACTCCATCTATGTCCATAGGCACTGGCGTCCCTGCCGCAGCCAGAGGGAGGGGAGCACTGATCTTCGGTCCCCCTGGCTGAAGAAGGGAACCATTACCTAAGGACCGAGGGTTACAGAATGCATGCGGTTTCCCTGCTGCAGCCAGGAAGATGGGAGATCAGCAAGAAGGCAGCCTCCTCACTGTCCCCCTTCTCTCTGGCTGGAAGGGGGTGCCCTACTCATGTAGACTGGTGGCCCTTTGAGGTTGTAAAAATTATATTTGGGGTCCTCAAACCAAAAAGGTTGGGAGCCTCTGGGGCAGAGGATAGGCAGGGCTACAGATGGAAATAGAAAGTTACATGTGCTGGTCTTTACTCTGTTCAGCTATTCCCTTGAATGAAAGTCTCGTCTGTGGTTAGCAAACTAAACCTAACCTTAAGGAGTTTTGTTGTTTGGGCTACAAGGAGGATGTGTTTTTTCATGCAATAATAAATCTTTCAACTTACTTCAGCTGTGAGTCAGTTTTCAAATATACTTAAGAAATTATTTCCCTGAGAAGTATACGCCGCTACTCTGTTTAATGTCCACCCTCGGGGTGTTATTCATCGAGGGTTGCAGGCGGACGAAGGGTTCTTTGTCCACCGGGATAATAGCCCGGCCTTGGTCTGATGGAAGGGAGGAGGCACTGACATGTACATTAGTGGTCAGGGGGGTCAAATAATAGAGGGTTGAACCGATCCAGCCGACAACCCAGACAAACGTTAAAGGAATTGAATACTGTTCCCATAAGGAAAGAAGTAAGGGGGGCAGAGGGGTAAGGAAGATCAACAATAATAGGGAAAGTATCAAAGGAATCAGAAGGGTTATGAGTAAAAGATATTTATTGTTAATCATTATAAGTACAAGGAGGCTTAAGGACTTTTTTTCTTTTTAGTAAATACTTTTTGACTGTTAGGTTCACTACTTTACCATTAACCTATTATGTTATTGTGCTGCAGCAGGTCTTAAAGATAAAAATACATGCGCATTATTGAATGATTAATTGCGAAAACTATTCTTATTACACTGCGATTGCCCTACCTTTAATGGGGATTGCAGTCTAACCACCTGAACTCCCAGGCTGGGGTGCTAAACTACTTGTTCCCTAACCTTATACCTACCTCCCCATACTCTCGGGGGCGAGGGTGCTAAACTACTTTAGCCCTAACACCAGGACTTGGGTGCTAAACTTCAGTTACTATATCAAGTTACTTATGTCTTATAAACCTATATACCTGTAGCTACTTTTGAACCAGTGTTCACCGAGGCCTATTGGTGATTTCTTAATACTTACCGAACTCTTTACCGACGTGTCAGTTTCGCCACCTTCGGGGATCAGGTGCTGACCTTTCTCTGATGAGCTCGGGCCTACGTGCCAGTCCAGTCACCTTTAAGACCAGGACCTGACCTTTCTCTGGCTTCTCTGGACAGACCCCACTTGCTATCGTAACCGAAGTCACGGGGCATCTTGAATCTGTCCAACCCTGTTTGCCTCAGTGTCTCCAGAGCTCATATTTATAGAGCTTTAGCCCCCTGTGCCCCTCCTGTTTTTACAGAGGTTCCCACAGTCTTTGCAACTTTGCCATCGGTTCCCATCATCTTGGCAATATTGCTATCTATTAGAGAGTTAGCTCTCAGGGAGCTATCAGGGAGCTGGCTACCAGGGAGATATCAGGGAGTTCTATTCCGAGAGGTCATTGCAACCTTGTTGGGTATTCGAGGCTGCAGGTGCTCGTTAGGGCTGCAGGTGCTTGTTAGGTGACGTCTGAGTTCTTGGCATAGGTTCATGTGAGCTGTTATGCTAAGGCCTTTGAAAATTGGTTCAGGTTTGGGCCTATACTTACAAACTACTACTTCTATAGCTATAAAATTCAATAATATAAATTCCCATTAACTAAACCCACTTTCTACAAGAAGAACAGGATATTAGCAGCTCCAAGTAACATGTAAGCTCACATGTTTCTCACAAGTAAACTTATTGTTCACAGCACACAAACATCCCTGTGACATAAGACTAAGTATTATATGATAAAACACAGAAGTGGACTTTGCTGAATAAGGCCTAGGTAGGATTAAGAAGGTGCCTTAAAAGATAAGCAATATTTTTCCTTTTTTTAAATTTTGTTTTTAACTTTTTACCAATAAACATTTTACATTTTGGGTGTTTCTATACTAGAGAGCCAAGAAGTCTTTAATGTGTTTTTAAAAAATGCTCCCATGTAAGCTGTAGACAGCTAGGGAGGCAAACTGAGAAAACAAATTATACTGATAACCTGACCATGGGCAACTAAGATTTCATATTTAGTTGTCTGACAAGAAAATGTTATTTTTGCCAATTTTCATGTCACTCTCAATGAAATGTTGTGGTGGATAGGTCAAAAATAAATTGTATTGCTCTAGGGTCTGAACAGAATAACTGTATTGGATGGGAGTACTTTGACATGGTTTCTCATCTTTCTGTTATTTTTTTAGTATGCCTGATTCACTTGCTGCAATAAACTTAGTTTTGTTCTGGCTGTAATATAAATTAAAATATGACTGTCAGCTTTACCACCAGTCTTTCATTGTGAGTGAGGAATGATACTGACTGGCTACCTAACAATGAGCTAGACTGTGATATACTTCTCCTGGCGAGAAGTACCTGTGACACCCTGTGTCTGAAAAACATCCCCCCAAAACCCCATACTCACCAATATCATATAATTATGATATGTTCTCTACAAAGTATGCCTTGCGTGGCTTTATTTTAAAACTCTTGATCTGCTAAACATTTATATTCTGTTGGTTTGTAGGTGCCACCATAATATGTGAAGACAGAAAATAATGCTACTAGTACATGTTGTGAGGTGGGAACCACCTTAATCAGCTTTTCAGGTACCAGAATGAAGTCCCCAGATGTGCTAAGGGCCCATCAAGGAGAGATTCCATTACTAGGGATTGCTTGCAGTGGGGCTTCGCTGTGGGATACACATTCAAAAAGGGGTTCTTGTCAACCAATGGGAAGCAGCCACCATGTCACATGGATGGACTATTTTAGAAAGCTGAAACAAATTAGGAAAGGGGACATGTGGCATCATCACAATTCAGCTGAACACACAAAGGGCCATTGGGAAGCCAAAGGACTTTGAAAGTGGGGAGGGGAGTCCCAGGTAGGGAAGATTGCCCTGCCTATGCTTCAGAAACTGTTTGTATCGGCCAAAAAGGGTGAGACATTGCTAATTCAAAGCTTGTTACTGTGTAGAACTTAGACTGAAACCTAATATGTATTTCATATAGTAACTTCTTTAAATCTCTTTACATTTGGCACTTATAGCCATTTAACATCTATATTTCTGAAATTAATGAAGTTGTTTAATGTTTTATCTTAACCAATCTGTCTTTGAGTGAAGTGTTTATAAGAACTACTCATTAACAAAAGCTGGTGCATATTCCTTCCATTTTGAGGGAAGGGTGGACTTGGTAATAACCTCCACTGGTCAGGCTTTTTGGACCAGGGTAGACAGTGTGATCCTTGGGTCCTGGGGTGAGATGCCAGCAGGAGATTCTCTAGTGTTGGTTCATGAATAGCTGGAAAGCATTCATTGAACTAAGCTGGGTCTGGTCCTTGCCTCTGCAGGGCTGTGTGGCCAGGGATTTGTGGCATGTCACAGAATCACAGTGTGAGAGGGAACCCCAGATGTTCATGCAGAGAGCTCTGTAGTATCCCACCTACCAGGCTGTACCCCAGGGGTTCTGCATACCATCACCTAACCTTAATCCTCAGTTAGTTCCCCTGATTTCAGCAGAGTGGATGAAAGAGTAATGCATGACTTATGAGTAAGGTTATCTCAGTTTAGAATAATATATCTTAATTTCAGGTGGAATTCCAGTACTTAAGATAGATAGCTCATCACTAACATTGTTGTTCATCCACAAGGAAACTGACACATGGAAGAGTCTAGCTCTCTCCTATGGCTTGCTGGGGCTGTGCACATGAATGTATTTTTCTTAGCACCCCAGTTTGAATCAAGCAAAGATAGTCTAATCTGACAGAAGAAATCATTCCTAGGTCACTCATTCCTATCTCCACTGAGTTCATTTCCGGTGGTGGAGGGTCCTTGTAAAAGACTCCCATTTACCTTTGCAGTACAATAAGACAGTGAGTACAGTATTTCCACTAAGAGCAGTATCTTTTAAGAGGCTAGTGACCTCGTGATTAATAGGTTAAAAGCTTTGTTAAACATACATGTGCATTGCCATTGATTGCGGATTTGATAGTATTTAAGTGCAATTTTATAAGCAGCCACTGATGTAGGGCACGCTGCTTTTCCTCCTCATTTAATACCTGTGTAAAATAATTGAGCAGATTGTCAATTTATTCATTGTTATAATGGGACAATTCTAGGCTAGAGCATGGGATCAAAATCACTGAAAGAATGTTAATGTTGATTGTTGTAGCCTGTTGAATCTGGCATCCTTACTCTGCACCTTTTGACCTTCTTTTAAATTTCTCCAATTTGGATGCATGAAAATGTGAATTCCAAATGATAGTTGTAGATCATTGTTTCAAAGCTTTGATCTAGAGAGGCTCACTTCTCTTTGAGCAATATGCAGCCAAGACTGAGCTGGTCATCCAACACAAGTTAGTTACCTATAAAAAGGACATGTCACCACCATGATGAAAAGAATAAATTAAATGCTGAGGTGTCTAGAGATATGGACCTTGACTATCAGGATGATATGATTAGGTGATGCATTACAAAGTGAGACCTCTTCTTGAAGTTTTGATGGATCTGATATTGAACATTGTTTTTTCTTGTTCTTTCTTTTGTTTTTTTCATTGTTCTGGGGGGGTGGGGGATTTTTATGTCTTGAAAATTCAATAAACTTTTAATTTTAAAGATAAAATATAAGGGAAATTAATATAAACATTACTCTAGCCTGTAGCACACATCACATATAAATACTATGATGCTGAGATGGAACTGTGGTTCAGTGATCGCTGTCAAATAAGTAGATAAATCTCAATCATTTACAGTAAGATACCTCCATTAGATTCTTCTTCTCAAGCACATAAATCCATACAGGCTGAGCTGCCATAATATATTTATGGAGTTAAGAGAACTCGGGCAATAGTTCTATTTTAAAAGACAATGGTCTTGCTAGAATTTTATGATGATATCTAACATGAACCCAGTCACCCTAGCATTTTATTCATCGTAACCTAGAAATGCAAGTTGTAAGAACATGCAAATATTTAAAAATTCAGAAAAATCACATACTTCTACAAGAAAACTTGCATCCAGGAAGATGTGCTCTGACTGGTCTTCCTTTTGGAATTTATTTTCAGTTCTTTGGATACCTTAAATGATTCTTCAGTATTCTCAAAGATGTAGGAAAGCCTTTATTACAAACTAGAAAAACATATCAAACCAAGTGTGACAGACAGTGCCTGGAGTTCCTCCAAAAGGGGTGTGTTTTGGTACAACTCCCATCCTGTGCAGGTCCCAAACTGTTGTGCTGAGCAGTAACACAGACCTGGAGCCTCTCAGGGCATGGCAGTGCTCAGCAAAGATCAACACAGCAGTCCTGAAGCCCTTCTGTGCATATTAGGGCTGACTAAACAGCAATGGCCAACAGTCCTTCTGGCAGGCTCTGGGAGTGAGTCTCTCTCCTCTATTGTCCCATCCTGTGCTGAGACGTCTTGTAGGCTTTTAACACCTGCTTCCTGCCAAGGAATGTGGAGCTTTCCTGACAGGGAGGGGCCTTTCTGGACACTGAGGAAGGGAAGGGCTTGTGTGTGTGTGTGTGTGTGTGTGTGAAATTGAAAACCAGCATCCATTAAATTGAACAGGATAGTGCACTGTCATTCAGGAGCATGTCCTGAAGACTGCTGGGAAATTCCTACTAACTGTGCACAAATGGCAAGAGCAATGGGGGATTTCATCAGATCAAAAGGGATTCCAAAGACCTAGAAAGAACTGAACACAGAGCTGATATGAGGGATCATAACAGATATAATTTCTCTGGCCAAAACACAAGTAAAAAAGGAAAAGACTGAAATTGGAGACCGTTTCTCAGAGGGAAGCATCTAGTAGACGGTGGAATAATTTCTAAGAGATGTGTTGGAAGGATCAGTACTTGGCATATTTAAATTTATACTGAATAAGTCACTCAAAGATATACTGTAGGGAACAATCCTGCTTTAGCACAGAGACAATCTACATGTTTCAGTAGCTCTTTTTGAAACCCTAATTTCTATCAGTACAGAAGACGGTCTTAGCCATACAGAAACCTAGTTGTCATATTTTAAAATGAAGTGAATGTTGAGGCTTTGCTGGTATAAAGCAGAGGCTATGTCTACACTTACCAAAGTTAGTTCAAATTAGTTAATTCAAACTAACTCATTTGAATTAACTTAATTCGAGCTAGCATGGCCCCACTAGAATGCTAGTTCGAACTAAGTAAGTGCCATGCAGGGCACTTGCTTAGTTTGAATTAGTCAGTTGCATTAAGTTCAATGTGCCGGTTAGTTCGAACTAAGCAGTTAGTTCGAACTAATATGGCCACATTGACTTAATTCTAACTAACTAGTTTGAATTAAGGGTTACTTTGAAGTGAAATGAGGTTTTACTAATTCAAACTAACTTTTCCTTAATTCGACTTAAGGAACTGCTTAAGTCGAATTAAGGAAGCTCAAGTGTAGAGACAGAGTAAATTAAGTCGACTTAACCCTGCTTAAGTCAAATTAATTTACAAGTGTAGACGCACCCTCTGGTTAGGTTGACCTCATGCTCTGTGTAGCTATGGCTAGATTGACAGAAGGATTCTTCTGTTGACCCAGCAACCACCTCTTGAAGAGATAGATTAACCACATCCCTGAAGCAAGAAAGATCGGGGAACAAATCATGTCACTCTCACACATGATTTCTTGCCTATGCTGCGCTTGAGGTGGTACAGCTGTGTGGCCAACCCTTATAGAGAACAGCTTTCTATTGCTCTAGTTAGTCCTTATTCGGTGTAATGCCCATAAAATACTATCTGACACTGCGGGGTTTTAGCGAATGTGACTGTGGTATATCTAACTAGAAAATTGCCCAGTCAGTGTTGCAAATACACAATTGAGCATTCAACTTCTGGACCACATCTCAGCTGTGATATGACTTCAATAATGTTGGATTCTTTTAAGGTATTGCATGGCACTTCTTCCCCCACAGTTTGGTAAAACTGTGATGTTCAAAGTAATTAGGCAAGAACAAAGCAAAAAAGCAAACAAAAATAAAAATATGCCAAATGGAGACTAAAGAACAACTCTGAACTGCTCCCAATAGAAATATAGGGCAATAATCTGGCTATGTACACACTACAGCTTCAAAGACAAAGGGTCAGATTCAGTAGAGACTATCTACTTACAATACAAGCACTACAACAGCTCAGCTGCACCTATGACACTGTAGTATAAATGCTTCCGACCTCACTAGAAGGGGTGTTTTTGTTGATATAGTTAATTCATCTCGCCAAGAGGTGGTAAATAGAATGACAGGCTGATGGAAGAATTCTTCTGGCTATGTATACACTGAGACTTAGGTTCACCTAACTCATGCCCAGGGCACGAGATTTTTCTGAGCAATGTAGCTGGGTGGATCTATTTAAGTGTGTACCAGGACTGAATCATTCCAATATTATGTCAGTGTAACTCCTTTGAACCTAGGGAGTTTCACTAGCCTAGAACTGGACGAAGAGTGGTGAATCTAGCCCAACATATTTTAATAAACAAAATTAATAATTGGAAATATTTTATCCATATATTTTTTTTCTAATGAGACAACAAAATACTGAAGTTGTCAGAATATTGGCCATTTTTCAAGATGCTGCTTTTTAAATATGCCATGGTATAATAAATATCTTAGCACCTAAAATAAATCTTACATGCATTGATTCTTCTGTTACAGCACCATTCATCAGGTGGTATTGTTGCATGTGGTTTTCCAAATGCTTTTTCTCAGCATAGGAGCAAGTGTTTAGGCTTGAGAAGACAAACTGTCCCACTAGTTGCTGTTATCCAAGTTCTGTGTAGAGACAGAGGGAGCTGTGTGAACTGCAGAATTTGTTTGCTGCCTTGGTCTCTGATTGCAATCAGTTCTTGAGGTAAAGTTGCTGTCTGGGAAATGAACATTGACACTGGACTGATATTCCTGAAAAGGGTTTGTCTGCATGTTGTTCGCCCACCTCTGCTTAAGGACTGGTGTATATATGAGAATAAAACAAATTACATTTAAAATATTCCCAAAGTCTATATCACTGACTTCTCCTCCACACAGAAGTCAGCCAGCAACACCTTGGTCTTCTGCTACTGCTCATCAGAGGGGCAACACAGGTATTAGAATGGAACACTGGTGATAGAAAGAGAGAGACTAGTCAAGGGACTATTTTCAGTCAACCAAAAAAGTATGGTAAAGATAATCTGTTTTCACTATACTGGACCATTCTCAATAGTATAATGGATGCACTAGTGAGGCCAGTTGTGTAACCAATAGTCATTTTTGAGAGCCCTCACTTATGAGACAGAGACAGACACCTTCAGGATCTCTACCAGGCATTCTTAAAACTACAGTACAAACCCACAGAAGTGAAGAAACAAATTGACAGAGCCAGACGGGTACCCAGAAGTCAACTACTGCAGGAGAAGCCCATGAAAAACAACAACAGAACGCCACTGGTCACCACCTACAACCCTCAAGCCAGACCTCTTCAACACATCATCAAAAATCTACAGCCTATTTTACAAAATGATCCCTCACTCTCTCAAGCCTTGGGAGACAGACCTCTCCTTGCTTTCAGACAGCCCCCTAATCTTAAAAGGATACTTACCAGCAACTACAGATCACAGAGCAGAAACACTAAAGCAGGAACACAGCCCTGCAGCAGACCACGCTGCCAACTTTGCCCTCATATCTACACTGATGACACCATCACAGGGCCTAATCATGCCACCTACTCCATCAAGGGTTCGTTCACCTGCTCATCCACCAATGTGATTTATGCCATCATGTGCCGGAAATGCCCCTCTGCCTTATATATTGGACAGACAGGACAGTCTCTGCGCCAAAGAATCAATGGACACAAATCTGACATCAGAAATTGCAATACTGCAAAACCTGTAGGGGAACACTTCAACCTCCCTGCTCACTCCCTTAACGACTTGTTAATAGCTGTGTTGACACAGATGAATAACAAATCACAGCTTCAAAGAGAGACTGCAGAACTCGAACTTATATGCAAATTTGACTCAGTTGCCTTGGGGTTAAACAGGGACTATGGATTTTTCTCGCATTACATCAAGTGAATTGACCTCCCCCCTCCTCTATGTGCTGTTCCCCAGTGTTTTGAATCCTAACTGTTACAGCCTGACTTGATGCTATGTCATACACTCCCCTGCATTTAATTTCCTCCCACTCTGTAACTTTCCTATCTTCAAAGCGTCTGACGAAGTGGGATTTTCTCCCACGAAAGCTCATGCGATTAATAAATCTGTTAGTCTTTAAAAGTGCCACGAGACTCTGTTGTCTTTCTACAATAGACTAACACGGCTACCCCTTTGGAATTATGAGGGCAATGTCAGTGAAGTGAATGGAACGACTTATGTGAGAAAGTAGTCACCAATATCAAGTCCAGGGACAGAAATGACCACTGTGATTATCTAGTATGACCTCCTGTATACCGCAGGCCAAAGAACCTTCCTCCCAACATAATCCCTTTTGAATGAGAACATAGCTTTAAAAAAAAAAAAAAAAAAATCCAATCTTGATTGTAAAATTGCCAGTGCTGGAGAATCCATCATGACACTTAGTAAATGGTTCTAATGACTAATTTGTCTCACTAATAAATTTTACTCCTCCAGCCAGGGGCCAGTGAAATGAGAACCCAGGGCTGCTGGTGCCAGAGGCAAGAGCAATATGAATAAACACTGCACAGCTGGCCTCTGAGTAAGGAAGATGTCCTTAATCCACATAGACACAAGAGGTGCAAAGAACTTTTAGAGGGATGCTATCAAAATTTGAGTTATTCTTTTTGTTTCCTCTCACGCCTCTTTGCAAAGTCAGTGTGACTTCTTAGGGGCACATGCTCTCCTACACAGGAATAACACATGTAGGAATAACCCATGTAGGGGAAAGCAGACAACACAGCTGAAACGCATGGAATTGCCTACAGATTCATGGGTTTTCTCCCTCTCCCCACCTTATCATATGCATCCTACATTCCTAATTATACTTCAGGGGTGAAATCCTAGGCCATACTGAAATCAATGGTAAAACTCTCATTGACTTAGAGGGAGCCAGGATTTCACTCCATGTATATTACTAAAGCATACAAGGGTTGATCCAAGGCCCATGAAGGCTGATGAGAATTTTTCCATCAACTTCAATGGGCTTTCGCTTAGGCCCGTATTCCTCAGACAGTTGTTGTTTTTTTAAATGTGTTTTATATAGTCCACCAGTCTCCAAATAAATGCACAGCATTTAAAAGCAGACCTATTAAATACTCACCTTTGTGCTTTGAAGCCTTTTGAGGCTCAGTAGGTATTTGTATCCTACAGAATGTGTAATTTGAAGACATATACTGCGTGCATGTTGTATTGTGGTCACCCTTGAGAGTCTAGACCTTGTAAGAGGTAAGAATAAAACAGTACAGCTCTCATGATGGCTGATCTGATTTCTGTCCTGAGAGGACAAAGCTGTGCAAATCCTTATAGTTAGGTTATACCAATTACAGATTGTCTGTGAATGTTCTGATTTTCCTCCTTAAACTGAAAGCTCACAGGTTCAATTCCCAGATGAAGAGCTGGCCTCTTACGGCCAGCTGACATCATAACCAATTAACAGATAGTCATCATACTCCTAGTATCCTTGAGATGAGGCATTAGTGTAGCACACTCTGGACGGCATCCATTCTCCCAAATGGTATCACAGATTGCTTGGCAGAGATACAAATTGTCATCATACAGAGGAAATGCACAAAAGCTATCAGGATTCTTTGTGTACTGTAAAAATATTAAATTTTCAGGGGGGGAAATTGATTCTATGAGACAGGCATAAGACGCCCCATGCTAATGGGTATGTCTATGCTTGAAAAGCTACGTCGACCTTGTTAAATCGACTTAGAGAGTCTACACTAGAAACTTAAGTCGACTGCTTGCGTCCACACTGACAGGTGCTAGGTCAACGGAGAGCCGCAGCTTGGGGGAGCCGTGGCTGGGGAAAAGGGAGCATAGAGGCAGCCTGGCCACAGTGCAGCAGCCCTGTCCAGCCCAGGGAGCTGCGGCTCTCTCCTCCTGGGGAGCCGTGGCCCCCAGGGAGCCGCAGCACCTAGGAGCCATGGCTCCCTTCTCCCCTGCCCATCCCCCTTAGGTCGACTTAGGGAATTAGGTCGACCTAGGGCGTCCACACTGGCTTTAGGTCAATTTAACAGGTTGAATTAAGCATTAAGACGACCTAAAGAGTGGTGGTTATTAAAGAAGCACTTAAGTCGACTTAATGAAAGACAAGTGTGGAAGCAGCGTCCTTAAGTCGACCTAAGTTGCTAGTGTAGACATACTCAATGAGATACAGCATGTCATAGTAGTCTATATCGTAGTGCACCTCCACGCATTAAGAAGTAGCCATTGTTTCCAACTCCAACATCGCCGGGAGAATGAATCCCTCCTGTACACCTCCTGAAATCATCACAGCCGTCTCACTGCGTCACTGTGGTATAATATGATACACTCACTCCTTTAACGGGAAGAGCTGAACACAGCCAACATTCGCCCATGCAGGATCTTATTAGTTCATTTCTGTATTTCTAGGCATGTTGTTTAATAGTGCAATCCAATAGATGATTAATACCTTGCTCTGGCCTTCTCTCAGCTTGTTGTTTATGGGTGGCCCAGTCTTCTAATCTTTCATTTCTGCTCTCAGAGCAAATGGTCCCACTGAGGCTGCTGTCCTCTATCTGCCAACAGCAGAGGGGAGCAAACCTTTTGGCATGAGGGCATTATCAGGGTCTAGGCAGGTCAGAGATGGACAGGGGAAGGGGCGGGGCTAGACAGGGCTGCCGCACTCTGGCCAGGCTGCATCTGTGCTCACGTGGTGGAGGGGAAGACGTGTGGGCGAAACAGCCAAAGCACTTTAGCCAGGGTGCCCCCGGGCCCCAGGGGGAGCAGTAGCTGCACTGGGCCCACACAGTGAGAGAGACATCCGCCGTATTCCAGCTGGGCCACCGCCACTGAGCACTCGGGGGAGCGGGCACTCCACTCCAGGCAGGGTGCCACCCCTGGGCCCACTCAGTGGGAGAGTGGTGGTGCACCGCAGTCTGGGCCAGCCAGGGCAGCACCGCTGCACGCAGTGGGGAGAAGGGGCAGAGAGAAGGGGGGAGGCAAAAGGAGGAGTGGACACTGCACTCCTGGCCAGGGCACCGCTGAACTCATGTGGTGGGAGAGGGGCAGGGCTGGCTGGTACGATGCAGCCCCAGGTCATAGTTTGCCCACCTCCGGCCTAAAGGAAGAACTTTCAAGCTCTTCTGTCTGTGCAATTCCTAGAAGGTAAAGAGAACACAGGCCCCAGTCACTGTGACACACGCTTGGAAGCTGCTGCAGATCCCAGCTCAGCAGTCCTTCTCCTGACCTCCCTTATTTCTTCTTCCTTGAGTCACTGCATAGCATACAATAATTCAGACTCTGAACTCTGCAAGTCACACTCAAATCAGGGAAAAAGGAAAAAGACTCATTTCTGTTCACTACTCTGTGCGTGTTCATTGTAATAGTACCATCTCTGTGATTAACAAAAGATTTGCATTTACCTCAGTGACCATACTAGGAACACAACAAAGGAATAAACACATCTCACTAGTTATTGTCCGAGCATGCAATGTAAATCAGCAAAGTGTCTTATTAAAATCCAGAGTCAACAACTTCAGTTTTTGGAATTCAGGTTGAATTCTTCTATCATGAGGTTAATGAACCCCCTAATTTCAAAATGACAGCATGTTTATATTTTGGTTGCAGTCTTCTCAGGAATCTAATTCCATGAATAATCTTGTGTCTATAGGTTTGTAGTACAAGCCTGACACAAGCCCTAAGTATGTCTTTGGTTCACTCGACTGTACTCAAGTTTATTTTGTGCTGTCTTCGCTTCTGTTGTCTTCTCTAGCTGGATTCAAGCTTGCTCAGGTAACCCATGCACAGTTTTTGCTGAGTAGATATATCCTATGGTTCACAGAAGCTGTTTTAAACTGCAGAAATTTGCAGTATCTGTTCAGTTCCTTGGTTAATGAAAGAAAATAAGTATCTTTGCACCACAGATACTACAGACTAATTCTTCCCTGACTTACACTGATGAAACTTGATGTAATTCACTGAGGGAGAATCAAGACCTCTGAATCCTAAAATGGAGCAAAACATTTTCTATTATATTTTCCTAGGAACCACCACATGATCTTCTTAACATTATGTAAAGTTCCTCTGAATAGACCTCTTACAGATCTCTCTGCCTCATCTCAGATCCACTTCAGTTTCAGCTGGCCAATTTAGAACAAGGTGGATAGATCAGATGAAAGATAGACTCTCAATCTGGTGCCCATGGTTTGAGTTCTGTATTTTTATAACCAATCAATAGAAGGAAAAAAGTTTATATGTCTATCATAAATAATAAATTTAAAGTTGCATAAAGTGCTAAAACTACTAAAATGCCTAAAAAATAGAAAGCTTGTCTTTATGGGCTCTCATGTGCTATAGCATTAACCCAATACATATTTTTAAGGTATTTGAATTAAAAAGAGTGATTTACAATCCTTCATTCTTTGAAGTTAATCAAAGTTATACCGTCCCTAGTCAAGTTCCTTGTGTATATTGGATAACTTAATAGATAAAGGTTAGAGGGAAGCAATGAACACTCAATTCTCACCCTGTACTTTAAAATATGAGCCCCAGCAAATTTGCAAACTGTCCTTCACAGGCCGAATAACTTCAAAATGCTACAAAAGTCTTCCTGTTTCAAAGCTATAGCAGAATGATTAAAATATCAATGGCAAACTATTCAATGAGTTTAGCCTTTATTTCTACTAACAGGTGGCCTAGTTCCACTTTCAATCTGCCATTTCAACTGAGTTTATGGCTGCAATGGAGCTCCTAATTTCCTCAGAATCATTCCGAATTCAGAATTATTTTAATTCTATGGATGGATCACAGATAGTCCTTTGCAAGATGGAGATAAAGCACAAAAGAATTCAGGGCAAACAAACCTTATCTCCCTTCCTTCTTCATCTTTACTTCTTCTCTTTCCATCTCCCTCTTGACTTTTCTTCATAGCTAGCAGCTTCTTCCACAACTGAAATCAATCAGCTTCCACCTCTCACTCCCTGAGAACCTGTCACTTAGATGAAATGTTGGCCAGCAGGTTAATGGAAAACTCTGTAAGACCACTTAACTGGGAGAAGCCAGCATGGAGTATTTAGCTTAGAGAGCAGTTGTTTCAAAGAAAAAAAAATATCTAAACCATCTATTACTTCAAATAAAATATTTAAACCAATGTGTGAAAAAAGATTTATTTTTACATAATATCTAGGTGGATCAACAAAGCCCATGCTCTACGCAAACCTTTATTCTTGTTAAAAATTTAAAAGGCATGTTTTTAATGTCTTTCACATTAACTTAAGTTGCAGTCAGTCTGTAAAACAATAGGAGAGATGCTATTAAAAGTATATGAATAATAAAACAGATGCGCTAAGAAAAGCTTAGTATCAGAGCAACCTCTGCCTTCCCGTTGATATGATAGGCTTGTTTGGGGCCCGTTCTGCTATCATCAACCTTAAAAAGTTGCCGGGGGGGGATGGGGAGGGCAAGGGAAATTTTAACAACCTATTCTAAAGCAACAAAGTCTTAAGTATTCTTTTTGAGTGTCTCCTTTTTGCTATGAGATTTGATACTAGTCTAGGATTTCCTTTCATTTTCTCCCGCGAACAGCTACAATGCAGGCTGCAGTTTATTTCTGGGGAAGACCAAATAACACATATGCCAGATCCTGGTGTTAAAAAGTCAACCATAGTAGGATCATCGCCCCACTGTTTCTAGTTTGTGTAAGATCCTCCAGAGGTGCAGAGCCAGCAATAGCAGTTCCTACGCTATCCATCCCCTCATGTTGCCACAGGGTTGTGGCTGAGTAAAAAGAGGAAGTGGCTGCTCCCCACTGGCTCTCTAAGCTGCTCTATTGGTGCCAGGGGACTGGACCTGACCACTGCTAACCCAAGATCAGAGGGGAAAAAAAGGATGGCTTTAAGCCACCTTTGCATAGCAATGTGTACTCGTCAGCTGCAGCCAAGTATCTGGATTATAAAGTCTATCCTGGAGCCAGGTCACATGAGAAAGGTTTTAAAGACAATTTTATAGCCCATAAAGATATTTAGAACATGTTTTAATGGGGGAAACATATGTACTGTATTCCCTCTCCAGACAGACCATTCCTATATCAGTAGAAATGTGCTTTAATTTCAGAACTTGTTTGTGTGATAAATCATTAGAACTTGATAAAAATCCAAGACTGCATGGTGAACTAATGCAGTTAAGGTGCTGATTTATACAAAACCAATCCATACACCAGCCATTTTGCATCACCAATCCCTCCCTCCCACAGAAATATTTTGTTGCTTTTAACATCATTTTAAAACAAAAAGGCAATGTTATAGAAAGCTCTTCTGGTACATCTGAAGTTGATAAAGAAAAATTTAGGGAGCATCTACCCATCTTCACATTTACAAATCACTATGTACTTTGTGCAAATTCTTTACGGAGCTCTTTGTTTTGTTTTCTGCTGCCAGCAAATACAAACACTGTCAAACAAAGGGATAGGAAACTTACTCTGAAATGCCTAAAAATATCCAAACAAGCAGCAAACATAGAAGCAAAATCTGTCTGTTGTAAGTAAGGTACATTTGCAAAGTCAAAACATTAACTCTCCCCTTTAAGAAAAAAAATGAAAAACCAAAGCTGGCTTCATCTTATGCCTTAAATTATAGAAAAAAATACTGATGTACCCTTGCACCAAGTATTGTCATGTTTGGGGACTTTATCCAGGGCAACACTTACTACTATGCTTTGTTCCTGGACTTCACTGGGGCCACTCACGATAATAAGTACAGCTATCAGTAAGGTTTCCTGCATCAGTTCAGTAGTACCATTACACACATAAGGACTGATTTATTGTATATAGTTATCTTCTGCTTCTCCTATAAGCTCTTCAAGGGGTAAAAGATGAATGAGTGAATGGTGCAAAAACTATTTGCCAGTGGCTGTCTCCAACACCTTCAGGTTCTATGAAAATGGTTTTTGCTACAGCCTTCAAGTTACCAGCTACTCGCAAATTTGTTGTCCTCCTCGCCCATATCTCCACTATCATATATTCTGGTTATAGATTATTAGGAAATGTACAGTTCAGCCTTGAAGTATACCCTGAGTTTAAGCAAACAGGAACGCAGGATTCTCTTACAAGTTCCAAAGGGGTAGCTGTGTAAGTCTAGTTCAGCAAAACAAACAAGGAGTTCTGTGGCACTTTTAAAGACTAACAAATTTAGTTATCTCATGAGCTTTCGTGGGAGAAAATCCCACTTCATCAGATGCTTTGAAGATGGTAAGTTCCCCATCTTCAAAGCATTTGACGAAGTGGGAATTTTCTCCCACGAATTCTCATGCAATAAATAAATTTGTTAGTCTTTAAAAGTGCCACAGGACTCTTTGTTTGTTCTCTGACAGTATCAGAATGCAAGCTTGTGTAAGAAGTCATTTCTGCTCTTCATCTTCTGATCTGGTCAGATGGTCCTTATAAATAAGTGTGTGAGCTTCAGGTATTCCTAAATATACTGACTTTGAATCACATGCCTGTCATTCTTTGGGGTCAAGAAAGAATTTTCCCCCACGGCAGATTGGCAAAGTCTCTGGGGTTTTTTTGCCTTCCTCTGTAGCACGGACACCACTCACTTGCTGGTGGATTCTCTGCACCTTAAAGTCTTTAAATCAGTATTGGAGGACTTCAATAGGTGAGAGGTTTATTAGAGGAGTGGGTGGGTCAGGTTCTGTGACTTGCATTGTACAGGAGGTCAGACTACATGATCATCTGGTCCCTTCTGACCTTAGAGTTTGTGAGTCTATTCTCCATTCAAAAAGACTGAGTCCTCATGAAGTGTTAGCATGATTGAAATGAAAAATAATCACACTATCTTTGATACAATGGGTTTTAAGTCTCCACTTCTTGCAATAACCACTGATGGCTGCCATACTTTGGTTCAGATTGTCCTCAATATTTTTGAAATCTCTGTCTCCTGAAGCTATGCAGATGTCATTGGCATACTTGAATAGCTTTCAGATTTTTGGAGGCAGTTCATTTGTAAATATGTTGAAAAAAAGGTGGGACAAGAACAGATCATGAAGACAGTCCATTTTTTTAGATCTCCCACATGCTCAGTTTATTGTCTAGCTTCAGTTTATTGTTTGTTTCAAGGCATAATTTTTATAGACCTAACAATCCACTGCAGTAATATTTTGTACATCTTGATCAGCAGGCCAGTGTGCCAGAAAGTATCATATTTTACTGTCAAGTCAAGAAGAATAGCCCTTGTCTTTTCCTTCGACTGAAAACCATTTGGTCACAGGTGCTTCTATTAGGTCTGAAATCTGCCTGGTCATCACTCAGATCCTGCTCTACTGTGAGAATGATTCTTTGCGGAATTAGTCACTCCAAAAATTTATAAGCACAGGTCAGAAGTAATCTCAGATGGTTGCTACCTGGAGGAGCATAGTCCTTCCTTAGTTTTGGTATAGCTCTCATCCTAGCGTTATGCCATATTTTAAGCATCTTGTTCTCTTGGATGACACGGGATATGAAAATTGACAGCCATTTTATTTTCTTCTTACCTAGGTGTTATAGCATTTCTAGTGAAACCTTCTCAAGGCCACATTTTTCCTGATGTCATACAGCTCGGTGATCTCTGTATTTCTTCAGTGGAGAAAGGCTGAAAGATGTCTTCCTCTCTTCTAAGTCAGGCCAGTCTGTAGTGGCACCATTCTCTCTTTACTGATTTGCCAAAGGGTTCATTAGCTATGTGGCAATGCTATTGCAGAATACTTTTCACTGACATGTGTGTGCTGGCTTCTGAGCTGATTCAAGCATCCTTATAAGCATACTTCCCTGCCAGACCTTGTCATGTCACTATTGATGTAACTTCCCAACATTTCCTGACATGGGCCTTGAAGTTGTCAGTGAAGTGGTTTGCTTTCTCTTCACACTGCTTCGGAAGTTCTGCACATTATTCAACTAGGCAAGGCAGCTAAGTCTTTTTGTAGCCACGTGGAATAGATACAGTGGCTGCTCTGAAGACTATTTTAGAGATGTGAACACAAGCATTTCTGATAAAAGTGTTCTATGATGGACACTCTATGCTCATTTCCAATTTGCTGCATTATAATTCCATCACGATTTAGGGAACCATCACAACTATTTAATTAAGAATGAGGTGATTCTGACTGTACAGGAATTTTCCAAAAACTCAGCAGGAAGCTGGCAATGTTTGGCTCCGGTTGAGATGAGGTGAACCAGCTAAGTTCCGGAGAGTACCTTTGCGTCCACCATGCAGAGCCAAAAGTGGCTGGCTGCTTAGAATCATGCAAAAGATATAGATCATGTATAGAAGCTGGGTCTATGACACCTACTCTATTTTTTGTCAAATTCTTTGTAGCCCCATAAGGTGTGTGGCTACTGAAGTCCCCAACATAGATGGATGGAGGTTGAAGTGTTGATCATGGTGGGATGTTCCCGGCTTCATTGGGAGGTTTATAAGCATTCACAACTTTAAACTGACCAACTTTTGCAATGCCATATCCATATGGTGTGTCATATTTTCCATGAAGATTGTAGCTAATAATGTCAGAATCTCTTTTTTTTTTTTTGTCAACCTACTGACAAGGAAGGAATCTACATGTGTTTTTGGAGATGTATGATATCCTGTGAGAGGCAATAAGACTCTCTATTGCTGAGCACTTCACAGCTGGTATGAGACTGAGTTGAAGAATGGAGTGTAAAGAACCAACAAGAATTTCTGCAGTACCACTGTAACTGGGGTCTGGATTGTTCAGATTCAGTCTGCTCTTTGCTGCTTTAGCTTCTCCTGAAACTACTCACAGCTAAAACAAAACAGCATTGCTCCAGCCAGCAGTCTATGAGGTCTACAGATGGATATGGGCCAATATATATAAAATACTTAATGAAATCCCCATATTCTATTTCCCAACTGAAGTGTCTCATTTCATGGCAAATTCATTTTGATAGTGAAGTACCCTCCCTCCTCAAAAAATTGGCAGGTAAAGTAGACAAACTCATCACTACATGGCAGTACATTATTTCACTTCCCAATTATTTGTTACCTCTACATTAAAAAAAAAGAAAAATCAGGAATTATCATAATATCAGAGATATTGAGTGAGAACTGCTGGATTTAAGTTAGAACCTAGCCAGAGTCTGGCTCAAATGTCCTGATGTTGATGCAGTGGTGAGAGTTCATAAAGAGGAAGACCAAGTTTTCTGTTGCTTTCAAATGCACTACCTTTCTCCCAAGCATACCTGGTCTCTTCCTCTTCAAGGATATTTTGGCTTCCAAATTTGTACGTTTTAAAATTATTTGTTTTCTTTCACTTTGAAGAGAACAACTGACTCTGGTGAATGTGTAACCAATAAAGTGCAGATTTATAATGGCTTGATTCACAGGGTGATATCAATTGGTAAAGTCAGCTGTAAGGACCACTTCAGCACCTTAAAATGTCAGGAGAAAATGCTCACAATTTCTCTTGATTTGATTCAAGGATTAGGAGAATTGTGGTTGTGTTACAGAATTTTTTTTTTTTTTTGGGGTGGCGAGGAGTCCCAAAAAGTCAAAACAAATGGCAGCAACAGAATAAAATAACAGTTACAAATTCAAAATGTGGGGGAGGAATATGATGTGCCATACAGTATAATCTATTATCATTACAATTTTTAAACTCAATTGTGTTTTAAGTGTAGTTTGGTTTGGATAGTTATATAGTTCATATTTTACTGCTTCCTGTTTCTGTTGTAAGCAACGGAGAGGCACAGTTCTAATTTATGGTGTATGTTGTTCATTTGTGTGGAGGAGGACATGGGAATCTATAAACTCCACCTCCCCCCAAACAAAAACAGCATAAGCAGAAAGAAGTTAAGAACCCTCCCTGTCTGCAGGTAGCAAAAGCAGACCAGTCCCACCTCTCCTGATCTGTGCAATGTCCACTATGGAGAGACAGGTCTTCTCCTTCTGTAGCTACTGAGTGCAAGCTCAATTATAAAGAGGAAGAGACATGAAAGGAGGGTGAGAAGAGCTTGGGGTTTCAAGGAGTGACAGCCTTCTGCCAGACTAACAGAGGAAGTAGCTCCAGGCATCCTCTGAAGGACTTACAACCTTCAGGAACACAAGAGAGAGAGCTGGTGGTGGAAGTCCTGAGTGCCAAGGACTTTTGACCTATTTATGGAGTCAGCTTTTTTATTGATTTGATTTCAGCTATCCTGTTGTGGTCAAGAACCAACCCAGCCGGATGGAACCAGGACTGTGCATAAGGTGATGTACATCACTGCTGACCAGAGTTGACCTCATTAGAGCCTGATCTTCCTGTGTGTCCTCCTCTAGCTCTGTGAATGTACAGGCAGTCACTTCTGTCCCTTTCTCACACAAGAGCTCTGATTCTGACATTACTCAGTCTCCTTCAGATCACATCCAATGTTAGGAAGCATCAGGAGAAAGCAATGTTCCAAATATCTGACTCATTCAAAATGAATAATATTTAGTAAAATATATATGTACTACCAGTTTATATAATCTGGGATTTTCTAACAAATTCTTTATACACACACACAGAGCAAAAGCCATTTTTATATACAATATAGAAGATGCAGGTTGTATAGCTGTCTCTACTACCCTAAGACAACAGAGTCTTGTGGCACTTTTAAA
>ML685776.1:10047812-10071939 GCA_007922175.1 Pelusios castaneus
CCACTTCGTCAGACGTCTGACGAAGTGGGATTTTCTCCCACGAAAGCTCATGCGATTAATAAATCTGTTAGTCTTTAAAAGTGCCACAAGACTCTGTTGTCTTTCTACAATAGACTAACACGGCTACCCCTTTGGAATTTGTCTACTACCCTAAATCACACTGAAGAGTGGTACTTGTTGAATGCAAGGGTCTGAGGACTGAAAAGCAATGACACTGACTGGGTTCACTATACTTTTCTTTGTATTACTATAAGAGCAATAGGTCTAGGAAGAAAGTACTAGTTAACCGAAGACATCTGTAATTTAAGACGAGAACTGTAGTAAACAGTGTGACCATCAGAATTTGCCATTCTAAGAAGATATGAGGTAACCTCCAGCCAAATCAATCTAGCCTGGGTGAAATTCAAAACAACAACAAAGGACTTTAATCTTTTCCTGAATTGCTTTATACACTTCTATTTATCTGAGGGTTGGCGATTTTATCTGAAACTTACAGCTATAAAAAGTTCCAGAAGAGCTTTTAGTTTGTAAAAATGTGATAATAAAGTAGGTTTATAATCAAAACAATGCATGTTTAAACCGAAATGCTGAAAAGCAGTTGATTGCAGTTTGATACTATAGACATAATAAACACTGTCCTTTTGCAGTTAAGATGGGAGTGAAAAATAAATGGAATAGTGAGAGTTCCTTGCTCCCAAGATAATGTGGATGACAGGAACAAGAGAAAGAAAAAGAAAAACTGGGATTGTCTTTAGTAAATTAAACACACCAACTATGTATACAGACTGTAAATGTGCATGCAACTTTAGGTCCTACTTATTTTTCCCCCACTTATTGCAATGAATGAGCATCGTAATTAACCTCCAGAAATGAGTTCCCATTGAAAATGATAATACAGTAATGGATTACACTTGTTTATAGAATTTCTGATACCTTGCCTGCTCTATCATATCACATTAGATTTGATTGAAAGACATCATCTGGGTGTAACTCCAGAGAGCAGAATATGAAGAGTTCATAGTCTGAAAGACTGGGGTTGAAAGTTAACAGATTGCATTAGGAATGTATGAGGGAAAATATCCAGCTGAGAGAATCAGCATATTTGGGTGTTAATGCTGTGGTTTATGGTGTTTTGGCTGTAGGATAAAAATCTCACCAGCAAATATAAAACTAATCAATGGGTTTCTTTGTCTGTCCACCATTTGAAATTACTTCTGAGAATTTACTGCCTTTCAGGCATGAGCCCACATCATTATTTATTCATTTAGTGCTCAGAAGCACTATCAGGATCAGGGCCACATTGTTCTGGTGTTGTACAGTCACTGAATGAAGACAGTTTCTAATCCAAATGGCTTACATTCTAAATAAAAACAAGACATAACATGACGGAAAGGGGAGAGGAAATATAGGGTGACACTGCTAGGAAGACGAAGGTGTGTACTTGCTGAGTGTACAATCTGGAGACCCCACTGACTTCTACAAGAGATTTTCCCAAGTGAAAACTGCAGGAGCGCAGCCTTCCAAAATTTATGTTTTTATGTTCATGCTTTTAAACTTGTTGTCATCTTTTGATCTCTGAATCTTTACAATTGTTTAGTTCTAAGAAATTGCAACTTGCTAGGAGTTTATATGAGGGTCACATTTGATGTTTCTTTGAGATCATAAATTTGGTTAATAAAGATAACAGGGTTTTTTGGCTTCTGTAAGTCATTTGACTTTGTACTGCACGCCATTTTGATTAAGAAACTAGAGTGATACGAAATCAACATGGCACACATTAAATGGATTAAGAACTGGCTGATAGGTCCCAAAATGTAATTGCAAATGGGGAATCATCATTGATTAGATATAAGAACATAAGAATGGCCATACTGGTTCAGACGAACAGCCCATCTAGCCCTGTATCTGGTCTTCTAACAGTGGCCAATGCCAGGTGCTTCAGAGGAAATTAAGAGAACGAGAAATCATCAAATGATCTATCCCATCAGCCATTCCCAGCTTCTGGCAAACAGAGGCTAGGGACACTTCAGAGCATGGTTTTCTGTCCCTACCCATCACCACTGATGGACCTACACTCCATGAATTTATCTAGTTCTTTTTCTGAACCTGCTTTTAGTCTTGGCCTTCACAACATCCTCTTGCAAAGAGTTAAACAAGTTGACTGTGCATTGTGTGAAGAAATACTTCCTTTTGTTCCTTTTAAACCACCTGCCTATTAATCTCATTTGGTGACTCCTAGTTCTTGTGTCAAGATAAGGAGTAAATAACATTTCTTATTTACTTTCTCCACATCAGTCATGATTTTACAGAGCTCTACCATATCCCACCATCATCATCTCTTCTTGAAGCTGAAAAGTCACAGTCTTATTAATCTCTCCTCATATGGAAGCTGCTCCATATCCCAGTCATTTTAGTTACCCTTCTCTGTACCTTTTACAGTTCCAGTGTATCTTTTCTGAGATGAGGCGACAAGATCTGCACATAGCATTCAAGGAGTGGGCATACCAGTGATTTATATGGAGGCAACATGATATTTTCTGTCTTATTAGTTAACCCTTTTCTAGTGATTCCCAAATTCTGTTAGCTTTTTGACTGCCACTGCATACTGAGTGAATGTTTTTAGAGAACAAATCCACGGTGACTCCAAGATCTTTCTTGAGTGGTAACAGCTGAAAAAGACTTTGGAATCATGGTGGATAATCAGCTGGCCTGGAGTTCCCAGTGCAATGCTGTGGCCAAAAGGATTAATATGATCCTTGGTTATATATAAACAACAGAATCTTGAACAAGGAGGTTATTACCTCTGTATTTGTCACTGGGACAACCACTTCTGGAATACTGTATCCAGTTCTCATGTCCACAGTTCAAGAAGGACTCTGATAAATTGGAGAGGGTTCAGAGAAGACCCACAAGAATAATTAAAGGAGTGAAAAATGTGCCTCATAGTGATAAACTAAATAGATTCACTTCCTGGGTCTAACCAGTAGAAGGTTCAGAGTTGATGTGATTACTGTCTATACACATCTACACGTGAAATAAATATTTAATAATTCACTCTTCAGTTTACTAGAGAAATATATAACATGACCCAATGGCTGGAAATTGAAACTAGACAAATTCAGACTAAAAAGAAGGTGCAAATTTTTAACAGTGTGGGTTATTAACCACTGGAACAATTTACCAATGATTGTGGTGAATTCTACATCACTGAAAAAGAATTTGCAATATTTTTCTGAAAGATGTGCTCTCTTTTACACAAATATTAAGTCAGGTTCCATGGCCTGCAAGGTTAAACTAGATAATCACAGTGATCTCTTCTAGCCTTTTAATCTACTTCAGCAGGAATATTTCCCTGGTATTATACAATTTTTTTATTTAAAATGTCAAACTTTTATTGAAAATGTGAACAAGTATCATTGGCTATGTCTACACTGGCAAGTTAGTTCAAATTAAGGAAGCTAAATTCGAACTAACTTAAGCCTTGGCCACACTAAGCTTTCATTAGTTTTATTAAGGGCTTCCTTAATTTGAATTAATCAATTAGACTATATAGTTAGAATTAACGGTTAATTCGAACTAGTTAGTTTGAATTAACTCAATGTGGCCATGTTAGTTCGAACTAAGCGCTTAGTTCGAACTAAGTGGCAGAATAACCTTCCTCCCAGGATTCCTGGCTCCAGGAAGAGTCCACCCTGGGCTACCACAGGAAGATCTAAGCCCTGCCCCCACTGCTTCCCTGAGCTGGCCAGAGCAGCCATCTTGCTGCAAGGATGGCAGAGGGCAGCAGCACTGGCAGCCAGCCCCACCACAGTGCACCCTCCTGGAGCCACGAGGAGGTCCTCACCCTCCTCACCATCTGGGGGCAGGAGACAATGCTGGCCCCGTTCCAGGGCACCCACCAGAATAAGGCAGTGTACAAGGACATCTCCCAGGCCCTGGCAGAGAGGGAGCACATTGTGACATAGAGCAGGTCCGGATGAAAATCAAAGACCTCCGCCAGCACTACACTGAGGTCATGGAGGAGAGCCTGCGCCTGGGGGCAGCTCCCTGCACTAGCTGCCCCTATTACTGGGAGCTCCATGAGTTCCTGGGGGGGGGAGGGCACCGGCCTGCCAGCCCATACCCTTGATTCTGCTGAACCCCCCCTCCCTGGTCGATGACCAGGAGGAGGGCTCGGTGGAGGAGGACATCGTCCTGGAGCTGGGTAACACCAGCCGCCCAGAGGACACCCCACCAGCCCCGGACCCAGGTGAGGATGCCTGGTGTCATGGCCACCCCTCAAGGCTCCTCCATGACGAAGTGGTCCTTGAGCGCCTCCTGGATGAGCACTGCTCGCTGCTGGGCTCGCTGCACCTGGGGCACGTTGTCGGGCTGCTCGAAGTGGCCAGCGAGGTGTTGGGCTTCGGCCTCCCAGATGTGGGGTCTCTTTCCCCCTGCAGCTCACACAGATTATGGAGCACGCAGCAGGCGTTCAGGACCTCCGGTATGGTGTGCTCCGCCAGGTGTAGGCACGTCAGGAGGGCACTCCAGCATGTTTTGAGCCATCCGAAGGCTCACTCGATGCCAAGGTGGCACCTGTTGAGGCATCGGTTGAAGAGCTCCCTGCTGGCATCCAGGTTGGCCATGTATGGACAGCTTCATGAGCCAGGGGAGCAAGGGGTAGGCGGCATCTCCGACGATGATGATGGGCACCTCCACGTCCCCGAGGGTGATGGGGGGAGTGGGCGGGGGGGAAGAAGGTAACCTCCTGCATCTTCCAGAACAGTCCAGTGTTCCGGAGGACATGGGCATCGTGCATCTTCCCCGGCCATCTGACAAATGTTGGTGAAGATGCCCCGGTGGTCTACCAATGCCTGCAGGACCACAGAGCTGTAGCCCTTATGGTTCTGGTAGTCCCTGGCCTGGTGTTCTGGGGCTCAGATGGGGATGTGGGTGCTGCCCACAATGCCACCACAGTTGGGGAAGCCGAGTGTGGTGAGGCCATCAAGGGTGTCCTGCAGGTTGCCGGGGTGACGAGGCGGGCTAGCAGGACCCGGTTGATGGCCCTGCTGACCTGCAGGAGGGTGGTCCCCATGGAGGCCTTGCCAATCCCAAACTAATGGGCCACAGAGCGGAAGGAGTCTGGGGTTGCCATCTTCCAGAGTGCGATGGCCACGCGCTTGGTGACGGGCAGGGCAGGTCAGAGGCGGGTGTCTGTGCTCTGCAGGATGGGGGTGAGCTCATGGACCAGCTCCAGGAAGGTCCACTTCCTCATGCGGAAGTTGCACAGCCACTGGTCGTCGTCCCAGGTAGTGAGGATGATGCAGTCCCACCAGTCGCTGCTAGTTTCCCATGCCCGATGCAGAGGCAATGGGGCACGGGGGGCTCCATCAGCGCGGCGGCTTGCAGGGTCAGCATGGTGGTGGTGCTCGTGTCTGCCTCTGTGAGAACAGCATCCACGAACACAGCAATCCAAGCAGAGAGAGTGCTGGGCACTGCGTAGCAAGTGTCCCTCACCGTCCTGACGAGCTGCAAGAACAGAGTGCAGTCCATGACCTCCTCCTGCTGCATGCTGCCAGGCACAATGGAGGCTGCTGATGTCACTTCTCCTTTTATTGGGATTGGCTGGGAAGATGGGCCCTTTGGGCTGCCATGTTGCCACACTTCCCATGGGGCACTCCTCCTAATTCGAACTTGCAAATGCCCTACATGGACATGCTAGTTTGAATTGAACTTCCAGTGTGGCCATGCTAGTTCAAATTAAGTTAATTCGAACTAACTAAAATTAGTTCGAATTAGTTAGTTCGAATTAACTTTGGTACATGTAGACATAGCCATTTTAAGATTCTCTGTTTAGACTGTAATTAAATGCCTATCTTGGGTTTAGAAGCAAAATCAGGTTTAAAACTAACAAGAAGGAAGTAGTTCTTATCCTTAACATACATACAAGTACCTTGTATGAAATCATTTTAGAAGATGTTACAGACAGTGAAAAATGCTGAGCAAAGATGACATATTACATTGATCTAACTCTAGATGATTTTCCTAACTTAATAAAACGTCCAAAACCACTGCCTAGGGACACCAAAGAACACTGTTTACTAGGGGTTAAATTCACCACCTCTGCTTCACATAAGTAATATTTGGAGTGTACAGTATCACATAGGGGGTGTCTACACTTACAAATTAAGCATTTCCTTAAGTCGACTTAAGGAAAAGTTAAATTGACTTAATAACATCTCGATTTAGGTCAACTTAATGCTTAAGTCGACCTTATTAGGTCGACTTAAGCCAGTGTGGATGGGGATTAGCACCTAAATCCACTTTATTAAGTCGAATTAAAGTGTTGTCGACTTAATAAGGTCAAAAAGGGGCTATGTCTACACTAGAAAAGTTAAGTCGACATTTGTTAAGTCAGCTTAATAAGGTCGACTTTAAGTCAACTTAAAGTTGACCTTATTAAGTTGACTTAATAAAGTTGACTTCACTTTTCAAGTGTAGACATAGCCATAAAGCCTATGCAGGTCCTGGAAAATAAGAAGTTAAGATTCTGTTTTACCAATCTGGTGCTTGCTAACACAGTAAGTGTGGATACTTTGTGTTGAATTATCATTGTTATGATGTACTGGGGAGGGATAAGCTTCTATAGGGCTTTGTTGAAGACTGACCCATGCAAATGTTTGCACAAAAAAAAAAAAAAAACCCAAAAAACCCTGAAACCACAGAGAAATTTACTCCATTTTGCGATTCATCACAAATTCAAAATACATATCAAATATTTTGGCAAATCATGTTCAAGTTCATGACCCTTAGGAGTGATTCAGAAGCAGTTTACGGTTTTACACCAAAACCATTCAAATTTCAGTTTCATGGGGTTCTGATGTAAGAATCATGCAATACTTGATACAGCTTCAGTTGAGTTCTGCTTTGAGATTTGGGCTGGTTTGAAACTGAAGCACAAAGCAAAATTCAGACTAACTCAAGAAAATATATCCAGGAGGCCGTGACCAGTGAAATCTCCCATTTTCTTACGGCTCTGTCTCCAGACCTTTTCAGTGTGCTTTTGTGCATTCAGGGCTTTTTCTAACTGTAAGAAAAGCTCATGAATTTCAGAGCTAAAACGTACTGCTCCTTTTGGTGGAGGAGAGGATTATTATGTTTAAGTTTTAAATTAACCCGGTACCACGAGTGTACATTACAATAATTATGATTTTATTATTCTTTCACATAAATAATGCAACTTCTTTAATTATGTATTTCCTTTAAGAAATCTCAGTGGAAACTAAACCTCATAACTAAGAACCATGCTCTGTTTAATTTTTATTACCTCTAAATTAACAATAAACATTTTAAGAAATAAAAACAGCTTCATAGGAAAAATAAAGCTTAACATTTTAGAAATGAAGAATGATTTCTGAAGTGCTCCAACATGGATCTATCAAGCAGACATCATTCTGAGAGCCCATCATCTCAATAGATACATGCCTCACTGATCAGAAAAAGGAACTGGCATCACAAAATAAAGCACTACATACAGTAATAACTAAGTCTGACTTAACACAGTCATTATTTTGCCATTATACTAAAATAGCATCTAATGCATGTAGTTTATTTTTAAACTTAATAATGCAAACCCTACACTGCTAGTGAATCAGATTTAGGCATTTAATCTCTACCTTGACTCTTATAAAAAAGACTGGAGTATTTCCAGTTGTCATGGATTTCACAGAAAAAGTACAGTTGACTATGTCATGGAGGTAAGGATAGGAGTGGAGAAAGGTAAGAGTGGGTCGTGGATACAGATAGCCTTCTTGGAGTTTTCTAAGGGTATGTCTATAGTAGGAAATAAAATAAAAATTCTTTACCTTTTATTAAAACTAAAGAGGCAGGTCTTCACTTTATCTTTACCTTGACTTAACCCATGTTTTAGTTAGCCCCAAGGTAAAAAGAAAAAATAATAATTTTCAGAATTTCTCAACTTAAAGCTCCACAAATATAAAAAATAAGGAAGTATTTGTTTTTTGGGCATATTCTGAATCATGCTGGCACCATATAATGCATTCCTTGGTTGATTCTGGTCAGGACAAAGTCTTTATGAAATATTGCCCCCTGAAATATGTCAATCTCCATGGAAAAAAATACACCCTTATTTATGATCTATAAAGAATTGTATCCCTAAGTGAATCCCTCTGTCATTCTGCTCCTAGCTCTTGTGACTGTTAATTTAGAAAATTAGTTTTATTTTGCTGTGTAATAGACAGTTGCTTTGTTAAAGTGTCTCACTGTCAGTTTTCGAAAGGTCACGTGCCTACTGACAACACAATAGAAAATCTAGCTAAAAGGGAACAATCTGAGACCTAATAACACCAATAGTTCAGTGGGTAGCACTTTACCCTTTCCTCTTGCTCAGCCATCCTGGCGTTTCTCAGGCTTGATCTGCCTCGTGAGGCTCAGCCTATTTGCTAGGAAGTGTGGCGTACTATCCTGAAAATATCTTCATTCACTAAATGGATAGTAAGAGGTATTTCTAAAAATCTATTCTGAGAATGCACACTTACACAATAACACACATCCTTCACTCTATCAGTGAGTTATTTATGATTACTTCAGTTGGATTTCAGTGTTCCTATGGCACATTTTATGAGGATTAGCCCCTGTGACAGCTCCATTATATTCTTCTCTTCTAAATTCCACTTCCAGTACGAATTAGATAAAGTAGTCTTCATTTCCTGTCCTAACTCAGGGCACAGTATTGCTGTGTGGCTTTACACAGTTACACCTCAAAGGCGGCTGCCTTGCTACTTCTACTTTAGACAAGATGCTGATGGCGCACTCACAACACCATTCTCCTCGCCTTGCTGTGCTGGAGGATATTGAATCTGGCCAGACCACAAGCCCCATCTGCAGCATTCAGCAGGACTGGCCACGCTAGTCAGTATTCATCACTGTTATTTCTCTGGCTATGTCTACACTTGTGAATTTAAGTCGACTTAGCATGTCCATACTTAAATTTTAAGTCGACTTAGAGGGACCCTACAAAATCGACCTAGAGCATCCACACTGGTCGACTTCTAGGGTCTAGGTGGACTTGGGACAGGTCCATGGTGGCAGGGAGGGCACCCCTTGCCAAGTGCCAGGGGGATCAGCCTTTGCCCCATTGTACCTTGGTACAATGGGGCAAAGGGGGACAGGGAACCTGACAGGGCATAGGGGCAGGGTGGGCAGGGCTCTGCCCTGCTCTTTGGGGTGGCACGCCAGACTGTGGCTGTGCCAGTCTCCCTGGCAGGGAGGGCAGTGGGGAAGCCCTGGAGCCCCCTAAGTCAACTTAAAGTCGACTTAGGGCTACTCCACATCTACACTGGCTTAAGTCAACTTTCTAAAGTTGACGTAAGCAGCAAGTCGACTTAAAACTAGGTTTTATAAAGTCGACTTAATTTTTCCTTAAGTTGACTTAAGGAAAGTGTAGTGTAGACGCAGAGTAAATTAAGTCGACTTAAGCAAGCTTAAGTCGACTTAATTTACAAGTGTAGACACACCCTGAGTGTCTTCCTTTTGTTTCTCTGTTTCTATGCTTGCCATTACATTAATTGAATTTGCATCTTCCAAAAAATGCTGAAATATTGCAAATTCATCCAGTTTCTGGCTACCAATGTCCTAACTGCAAATCAAACAAACCAGAAAACTATTAGTTGGGAATCTTACTTTAATTATCATCAATCCAAACCTTATTAGAAATACAACCATAATAGTTTACCATATATGGATTGATACTCTCTCTTTTCTGTCTTTCAACAGATTTCCAGTTTTATATGGCATGACTGTGTTTTCTCTGTTCCAGGATGACTATACACATTAGGTAACAACTTGGAACTTAATCATGTGTTTCCAGAAAGTCTAAGCTTATAATGAATATATTTCTCTTTTTCTAGCAATGCTGTTAAAAAAATTCCAAGAAATGAGTTGAGCTCCTTTCCTGAAATCAGTTTTAGTGTCCTTAAATATTTACTACATGTTTTCACTTCTGTCCCCTGCATCTGAATACCTGTAGTTTTTCCTGCAACACAGGTTAAAATAACTAGTCCACTCCTCTCAATAGATCACTAGCATCCTCACATCGATATCTTCAAAAACTGTATCCCTGCCTTCCAAAATAGTTCAGCATCTTCCTATGTTCCCTCTGCCATACCTAGTGCAGATGTGAACTTCCCCTCCCCCAAAAAACTTGTATTACATTTTAATAGACTGATGATACAAAAGGGTCAGTTTAGAAAGATCCTAAACACATTTTAAAATACTGAAGTAGCATATTGGTAGGAAAGACCGTTATAAAAGATTAGTTTTAAATGATGGTAACATTTGAAGTGGAGGCAGAAAAGAAAATCGGTATGAAAGTGATAAAGAATGAATTGATAACCAAGATTATTGAAGATAAAAGACACAGTTCAAAACATCTGTTGTGTGCCCAAAATGGTCCTGGGATTAAGTGTAACCAATATTTTTATTTAATTTAAATGTATAAAACGCTAGGGGTATGTCTACACTAGAAAAGTAAGTCGACTCTGTTAAGTTAACTTACAATGTCTACACTAAAATCTTAAGTCGACTGCCTGCGTCCATGCACACAAGTGCTAGGTCAACAGAGAGCAACAGCTTGGGGGATGGGAGCTGCAGCTGCCTGGCAGAAGGGAGCCACGGCTCCCACCGGGGAAAGGGGAGCCGCGACTCCCTTCTTCTCCCCAGCAGAAGGAAGCCACAGCTCCCCACAGGGACAAGGAGTCACGACTCCCTTCTCCCCAGCCCTAGGTCAATTTAGGGAATTAAGTCAACCTAGGTGTCCACACCAGCTTTAGATCGACTTAACAGGTCAACTTAAGCGTTACGTTGACCTAAAGAGTGGGAGTTATTAAATTGACTTAAGGAAGCACTTAAGTTGACTTAATGAAAGCCAGGTGTGGACGCCGCGTTCTGTAGATTGCCTTAAGTGTCCTTAAGTTGTCCTAACTTGCAAGTGTAGACATACCCTAGGTGCCTATTTGAATGCTCCAAGCACCTCTGACAAAAAACTTAAAAGTATAACACAACATAAGAGAAGCAGCAGCAACTCCTGGCATATGATTGTATGATGACCAGGCAACACACCAGGCTATGACCATATGATCCTAAGGGAGATTTTCGAAGGAATGAAGAAGAGTTAAGTGCCCTTTGTTCCTTTGAAAACTACCCCATAAGTTTAGAGACAGTTTTTCCAAAGGTGCCCAAGTGATTTAGGAACACAAGTCCCATTCATTTTCAGTGTTCTGAAGTCATTTGGAACTGCTTCCCTATGTATGCATTGTACTGTTTCTGTCACTCCTTATTTGAGATTCAATTTTTTTTTTAAATTCATTTAATTTTGTGATAAAAGTTGACTGTTTTTTTTTCCCCTGGTCGTCCTTAACACTGTAACAACAGTACAACATGGGGATTTTAAAAACTCAAAGTTAATTCTATGGATGGGGATTTCTGAGGGACCTAAGTGAGTTGGGCACTCAGCTCTTTTACTTTCAGTGAGACTTGGACATCTGACTCCCTCAGGTACCCTTGAAAATCTCAGCCAAAATCAATTATATCATTAACTTAATAGGTAAGGAATAGAGAACACAGCACTTTTAAATACATTGAAATTACTTGAGCAAATGCCTTTCTGTAGCTAGAATAATTCAACTCAGATGTTCTGAAAACATACTTTCACATTTAGGGTCCTGATCTATGCTTGATCTACATGTCTGTGGGCATTTACTATTAATACTAGTTCCATTGACTACAGTGGGGCTACTCACATTAGTCTTGATGCTAAGTGTTTAGCTATTTAGTTATGTAATCACTTCTGTATTGACATATTGAAAAGATATAATACCACTGCTGTTAATAAAACCTAGCTCTTCTATAACACTTCTCAGCTTTAGATCTCAAAGTGCTTTACAAAAGAGAGCAGTATTATTATCCCCATTTTATAGATGGGGAAATAGAGGCATGGAGCAGTGAAGTGATTTGGTCAGCATCACTCAGGGGCAGAGCTGGGAGTAGACCTCTTCTGAGTCTCAGTTCAGTGCTCTATCCAATGGCTGCATACACGTAACCTCCTCCTGCTCAGCCCCCATTGTACCCAGGTACAATGGGGCAAATGCTGAGCCCCCTGGCACTTGGCAAGGGGTGCCCCCCCTGCCACTGTGGACCAGTCCCAGGTCCACCTAGCCCCTACAAGTCAACTTAGGCATCCAGTTTGGATGCTCTAAGTCAATTTGGCAGGATCCCCTTTAAGTCGACTTAATTTTTGAGTGTAGACATGCTAAGCCGACTTAAATTAACAAGTGTAGACATAGCCCTTGTTTCGTGAAGTGGTTTTGAGTGTGTTGAAGTGCATACCTAATCTTTCTCCTCAGAGCATATTCTGTGGTATATGAGAGTGTGGCCATATATAACAGATTTCTTGGTGTGTTCAGGGTGATTACAGGAGCTATGAAGGTAGGTGTGGTGATCTGTGGGTTTCTTGTATATGGTTATCTGTAGGGTTCCATTGCTGAAGCTGATTATGATATCCAAGAAACTGATGCTAGTGTGGGAGTGTTCCAGAGAGAATTTAATGGATTGGAGGTGGTTGTTAAAGTTGTGGTGGAAATCTATCAGGGTGTTTAAGTTGTCTGTCCAGAATATGACAATATAATCAATGTATCTCACATATATAATTGGAGCTTAGTCATTCAAAGTGCTGATTACTCTTAACTCCTGCAGCAGATCTGATAGCATATCATACAGAATGCATCTCTGCCATAACAAATCTGAGCCACTGTCTTGCAGTCAGATTTTCGTGCTATACTCTGAAATCCTGATTTCAATTCTGTACATATCTTTGCGGGACTATCAGATATAATATATTTGCAGAAATCACACAATCACTGCAAATTTATGTTTTGCAAATAACTTAGCACCCCAATGGTATAACTCACTGTAAGTACATGTATTAGAATTACTGCTTCTCAGAGGATGGGGATTCCTTTTAGCACAGGATTTTAAGATTTCAAAATCTGACTGTTTCAATTGGAACAAAACCTGAAATTTCTGAAATTCTCTGCAAAGGAAAATTTTAAGAATATATTATTTCAGATTAATTGAAACATTTTTATTTAAAAAAAATAATTTGGACAAAAAATTGAATGTTGATTTTGACTTTTTCAAATGTAACATAATAAAAACACACATATAATACATACATATACATTCATATTATATAAGACAAAATAAAAAAGTAAATAAAAAGATTTTTAAACCAGAAAAAGTGAAATATTTCATTTTGAGACTATCAAAATGGAATCTTTTTACATTGTCAGAACTCTTTTCCCAGTTTTTCTCCTAAACCAAATTTCTATGAAATCAATATGATTACACAAGTAGTTTCAATTTTGATGGAAACTGCATTTGCCAATAGAAAATGGTTGCATCTTATTTCTTCCAACTAGATCTCTGATAAGAATATAACACAACAATATTACTTTTACAATATTTTCCAGGGAATGGTGTTGTTCAGGTAAAACTGAAGGAAGAATTTGACCCATACTTATTGCTTTTTACAGCATTATTTGATAAGAATAAGCAGTTATAGTATTGTATTATAAGGCCATTGTATAATAGAACAATCAATTTATTCTTCCCTAAACAATGATTAAACAAATGTTATGTTTTCTCCATTTCTGAGTTCCACTGAAGCTATGTGACCTTCAAAAGTCTATAGCTACTCTTCATCTTTACCTGAGTAAAACTGAATCAATATTCTTGTCCTGTAATTCCAATAAGTCAGCAAGGACAACCTTTCTGAACATGCAAGTTTTGAACTTATATTAAATTAATGAAAACTGATGTGGGATTCCTTTTTTAAATCCATACCTACTGTGTTCTCTTCGAAGTGAGAAGCAACTACAATGCTACACATTCAGGTCCAGATTCTGATCTCACACTAATATTAATCATCAGTAACTACACAAAGTCAATAGTTACATAAATGTAAAACGAGTATAAATGAGATCAGAAACTGGCCTGTCTGAAAGCAGCATCCACCAACTACATGCTGGTTTTCATTCTATCCTTGTGTTTTTGTCATTCATAACTTTCTGAAACAGTCATTTTTCAGGCTGAAATTTTTCTCTTACTCTCTGCTTGAAGACAAATTCTTCTGGAATAGCAGAGCAAAAAATGGATTACAAAGAAAGAAGAAACATACACTCTCTTTTTATATAGATATAAACACTTCTGGCCGGGAACAGGAGTATATAGGGGGAAGAAAATCTTGCTCTGCCACTTATTTTACAGGGCTTGGCAACCTTTACCGACCCTCTGCTGGCCCCTCCTCCCCAACCCTTAGCCAATGCCGGTGGCCCCCTCTGCCAAAGAAAAGCGGTGGCCACTTGAAAATTTGGCAGTGACCACTGGTGGAGTAGGAGTGTGGGGAGTGCTTCCCAGGCGTGCCACTGAAAGGAGCCATTCACAGAAAGAAGCCGTCCAGAGTGGCTCCTCTCAGTGGTGTGCCTGCGGATGAGGGTCCCCAGGGACGTCGCGAAAAGAAGTCACCCAGAGTGGCTCATCTCGTCAGCACGCCACGGAAAGAAGCTATGCAGAGCAGCTCCTCTTGGGGGTCCCCAGGGATGCCATGGAAAGAAGTTGCCCAGAGTGGCTCCTTTTGGCACCGGAACACACTGCTTTCTGTGGCGTGGGCATGGCGGGAACCTCCAGTGCCCCAGCCACCCCTGGGAGAAGCCGCCTGGAGGGGCTTTCAGTGGCAGGAGAGGCAATTTATATGGCGCCACACAGGGTGCCATGTGCCACTCCAAATGGGCTCACATGCCACTGTCGTCATGCATTCCAGAGGTTGCCTACCCCATCTCAGCAGCAGATAGAGAAGGTCAGTTTCTGTTTCAATCCAGTACTTTTCACAAGTGCTGAAATCACTTTAAAGTTATTTTGCATTTTTAGAGGTCTTGCTTTTTTTCCAGCATAAACCAGCTATCTTTAGAACACTAACCCCCAACATTTAGAAGTGAAAAGTGGTCTTACCAAGGGATTTGTTTATAGCAGGGGTGTCAAATTCATTTGCTATGGTGGGCCAGATTTGACTTAAAGGTACTTCAAGTGGGCCACACATACCATAAATTGAAATACTGCAGCACACTTGCAGCACTTGAGTGCTGTGTATGAGAAACTGTGCTCCACTATACCTCTCTCTTTCTCTTTCTCTCTCTCTCTCTGTTAGGAAGTGTGTGTGGTCTCACATATCCAGCACTCCATGATGTTGCATCACCTGACACTCTCACAGCATTGCAGAATGCTGGGTATACAAAACCACTTTCTCTGTGTGTCCCACAGGCCACATGTTTGACACCCCTGGTTTATAGCAATTGAAAATATTTCCAGTATTCTTAAAGCAGTTAAAACTAATTTCTAACTATACATACTTTATTGTTTTTCAAAATAAAGATACAACCTCATGATACTTCTGTAATTTGTATGTCTGATGGTCACCATTCTTGTTACTTGATCAAATTAGTACATCTATACATGCAGCTTTTCAGAGTTCAAACTACTAGTTTATTTCATTCATGACTTACAAACAGGTAAAGAAATCCAATAAATAAAAGATACTCTGCACATACTAGCAAGTGCAAGAAATTCAGGACAGGCAATTTTTATTTGTGTTTTGTAACTGTTAAAATGTCACAGGTTTTCTTCATTAATACATATTCTAAGCTTGCAAATAAGGTAAAAATATTTACATTCAATGTGTGTGATTTCTTTGCTTATCTAGGGTCCTTGGAGCAAAATACTCTGGATATCTTCTAACCCTAATTGCTTTTCACTAGTTGCTCTGTTTCATTTCTGTCCTTGAAAGCTCTTTGATTGCCCTGAAAAAAACCACATGCTTTCTTACATGGATGCTAATTGTAACAGTTTCCCACAGCCCCTCCCTGCTGTTCAGGTTCACTGTTCCCCAGATCAGGCTCAGACACCAACTTCAGGCTTCCACCATGCTTATGTCTCTTACCTAACCCACCACCAGTTCCTAGCTTACATATATATATACAGTTTAGCAGCCCTCCAGGCCTCATTACCCCCAACCAAAAGTTCAGTTAAACTCAGCTTCTGCAGCAACTGGCCCCCTAAGCTGCCTGTTTGTAGCTCTTCCCTGCACTTTCTTCTGGTGTGCTTTTAAAGATCCTGCCCTTATAAGCTCCACAGCTGCTCCTTATTAGCTCACCTTGGCAGGCTTTATATAGCCTGTGCTGATCACTTTAATTATGAACACCCCCCTCCCCCCCCTGTGAACCAGCCTGGCAGCACCTTGCTATACTCTAAACCTGTTCCATTTTGAAATCTAAAAGCCAGCAGACATGTCTTTTTAAATTGATTTTAAAAAAAAAAATCCACCAACCACTATGTCATTTAAACAAGAGGGGAAGTAATCATTATTAAAGAGAAAGCATTAACTTAAAAATTAAACAGATGAATATTGCAACCATGTGCAATATCTTTGAGGAAACATATTGTATTAAGTTTATGTGTCACTGTGGACCAGGACTTGTATGTGTAACTATGTTCTTCTTCAGGGGGGCTGGGGAGGAAAGTTAGCACTGCACCTCCAGGAACTAAAACAGTATATACACAGAGATGATTAAGATGAATTACTCAGATCATAAACACCTCCAGAGAGCTACCAATTCCTGGTTCAAACAAGGTTTCCAGACACTAGGAAAATGAAGAAAGGGCTCATAGTTTAAGAAGGCTAAGTATACACTGACTCAAGGTCTTCTTTCTGATCCAGCAAATGGACAGGACCTTCTTCTGTCCAACTTTTGTGGAAGGGTTGGAAAGACTTTGGCCCAGTAAGGCCCCAAAACACTGGTAGGTGACCTCTGGTAAGTTTTTAGCATGCTTATAAAAACCTTTATTACTTTTTATATCTTTTCTCTTCAATGCTTTCCCTTAAGAATAAATGTGCTTGCTTAGAAGGAGCTGTGTGGTAACTTGTAACTGCTGGCAGTACACTGTTTATATCTCTCTCAGAGAGAAAGCAAAGCATAGTCTCTGGCATTTATGTAGGCTTAAAATGCTTTATGCTGTTCACTTTAAACCCCTGGCCAAGAGAGAGAGAAAGACATATGGGTCTCCACCCATGTCTTAGTATATTACATTTAAGTTGGTTTCTGGTCATTAAGGAGTAACAGACCTCATCATTGTTTTGCTAGAAATAGTTAAATAAATGAATCCTGCACATTAGTTAATCTATAAAAGATACATTTTTCATAGCCTACTCTTATGTTTTCATTTTATATTGATACCTGGTTTACAAATTCCAGAGGGGTCGCTGTGTTAGACTGTATACAGCAAAAAACAACCCTGAAAGCCTATGCCTGAAGAAATGTGTTAGTCTTTAAATACCACAGGACTCAAGGTTTAGAAATGTATCTGATGCCTCTTAAGTAACTTTGTAACTGTGACATTTTCTATGTTACATCTATACATTAGACTTCTTTTTCCTTTTTAAAATGTAATGAGGTCAGCAGGTAACTTGATGCACCATTTGTTGTTTTGTAGAGTGTAATGGGTTTTATTTATTTTTGAGTGCAGATAGTTAATGTTCGGAATCTTTGGTCCTCATTCCAATGGAGAGTCTTCTATTCTGATGTTCAGTATCTCTGCTTTATTCTGGTGGGACCTCGGATATTACACTGCTCGACACACAGTCATCTATAATTCACTCTGCAGTTACCATAAACATAAAGTTTTACCATTTGTAGTTCCTACAAGTAATTGAAAATAAACACTAGCAATAATAAATCACAACCAGAGAAACCTTTCTTATCCAATCCCAGTGATCAATATATTACAGTCTGTTAAGAAATGACATACAGGAGAAAGAAAATCTGAATGCTTGCCACTGATTCTTAGAGATGTTGATAAGATAAATAGAAAATTTCCCATTGAATTTTGGTACTTAATTTGATTAAATGAGACTCACTAATGTGACTGCTAGGGCAAACAGGATTTAGCCCTCGGTATATATGTGTGTTTGTTTAGTAGAGGAGACTAGCAAGAGTGTGATTTTTACCAAATTTAGAAGGAAAAGCTGTGAGAAGTGGGCTCTAGATGACATATAAGGCCTGATTATGATTTTACACCAGTGTAAAAACAGGAATAACTCCACTAAGTCAATGGAATTAAACCAGGGCAAGTGAGATCATGCCACACCCATTTTGTCTGTTGAAGTAAGCTTTTGATTCAGCACAATGTTTTACAACGACCAGCGAAACACAGGGCACAGAACCCCCGTGGTGGAAAGTCTGCTTGCGGAATAGTTGCAGAAGCACAATGCACCAGCAAACTCCCACTCTTTGATGAGCCCATATCCAACCAGCATACACTCAAAAGTGGGTGACATGGATTTAGTGTCGGCCTGTGCAGGACAGCCAGCGGATGCACTCATTCAGCGCATTGTCTTGGACAACCTCCAACATGCAAAGCTCCTGTTGGTCCCTCCTGGTGAATCTTCCAGGGAGAGATCTATTTCTCTCGGTGGGAAATACAATTTGACATACACACCGACCTCACCCTTATTGGAAAAGTAGATAAGAGGAGGCCTGAGGGCCTGATTCTCTTATACCATACATACATCAGTGTGACCCCACTGATTTTACTGAAGTAATTTCTGATTAAAGCAGTGAATGTGCCAGGATGATCACTGACTTTAATTTTGCACAGATCTGATGGCATAAGAGAGCAATTCAGTGCAGGGGGTGGACATGATGACTTTTCGAGATCCCTTCCAGACCTACATCTCTTTACTTCTATGATTCTTCTGCTAGCAGTGCTCATTTTGGCATTCAGCTGATCTTTCAAGATGATCTGGTGTTATTAAAAATGTTTCTGATCATACTTAAAAGACGTAAATGTGAACTTATTATTTATTTACCATGATCATTGTAAATATAATGGACTTGATTCTGATCTCATTTGCACCAGTTTTGTACCTATGTAGCTCCTCTGGGCCAACAATTGGTCTCCGTTACCTTATATAATTCCAGAATAATTGCATTGAACTTCAAGGATTTCTTAGTAATATGCAAAGGCTAACTGAGAGCGCATCTAAACCATTGGCTTCAATAGAACAACCCTGATCTGTAGCAGAGTGAGATTAGATTAGGGCTCTGTATGTATACATATTTTATATAGCCAACATATAGTTACAGTGGAGTATAATATGAGGCTAGAGCGCCTTGAATGTGGTGTATAGTATGAAAAATGAAGTTTTATTTTCATGCTCACACCTGAAATGTAATCACATAACAGATGTTTAGGCATCTCAGTACTTTTCAGCAACCTCACATTCTTCACAACATAATATATGTAACACATCATAATAGAGTTTATAGAAAACCTATATTACACAAGTGATTGTAGAGAGCTCTCCATTAATAGATGTAACTTAATTTAAAACAGAGGACCTGGTTCTTCCTTCATAATAATTTTCCTGTGAGTGGGGCCCAAATCTCTCATTGAGAAATGAGCTTGGTGGGAGAAATGTGCCCTCTGGCAGTTGGATGTACTATATCCAGAAATCTAAATCCTAAGAGCTTTCAATGGCTGGGAGCCCTGAGGGCTACAGGATATAAAACGTTTTCAAGTCTGTTTATTATTATGTTTGGTACATACTATGGGGTTTCATTTTCCCACTTCACACCAACCAAAGTCAGCATCAGTCTAATTGTGTAGAATAATTATATTTTAACAACAGTGCATTTTGGGTTTTGTGCTGAACCAAGTTGATAATGTTGCCACATTGAAGTGTAATTTGGTGGCTAGAGTACGTTGTAAAGGATTTCTTGGTTCTTCTCTAATTCCCCCTCTGACTCAATGTGCCATCTTAAAGGAGTCACTGATGGTCTGTGTGCCTGAGCATACCCATCTGTACAAGGCATAAGTGCAGTGGCATACTGAGGGTATCCACGCCCAGGGACAAAGCCCACATTTGCAACCATCCCATGCATCGCTCCCCCTTCTCATAGACACACAGGGCAGGAAGGGTCCCTGCCCCTCCTACCAGATGCTCAGAGGAGGGGTGTTTGTACAGCCTGGCCCCAGATGGGACAGGGCAGCCTCACTCCCCTCCCCCCCACCTGGGGAGGAGGGGGGCTGAGGTGGCCCTTCACCACATGTGGGGGGTTGCTGAGGACTCTCCCCGCCACCAGCACTTACCCGCCTGACAATATGGGAGAGGCGCAAAAGGCTCTGTGCTTCTCAGAACCTCCTGCATCCCTCCTCCTGCCTCTTGTGAAGGGCCATCCTGGCACCCCCCACCCAGACCATGGCCCCCTCACACACTCCCTCCCTCGGGACGCCACTGCTTAAGAAGGTAGTATATGAGCAGGATAAAGTGTTATGAAACATTCACAAGGAAGGAGCTATAGAAATGTAATTTTTAAACCTTTATACAATTATATGGTGTTAACTTTCATGCTCTTTATGCTTTTGCAGTGCTTTCCCTTCTTTTGCCTCCCAATGGGATGAAATATTAAGGTTATTCTTCCAGGGCTGGGTAAGATCATATATGTTTAATGTTGTGCTGAGAGCAAATTACAGAGGATTCTGCACGGGACCTGAATAGCATATTCACATACGACAAAGGCTGGCACAAAAGCGTATAAGTTCCAGTGCCTGGTGCCAGGACCAGCTTAATGCCCCTGTGGGTCCAGGGTTATAAGATTTTGTGGGGCTCTGGCCAGCCACTGGCCAGCCTGAAGGCAGGACAGTGGGGTCCCTCCATACTTACATTGGCACCCCTCCCCCCCCCCCCCCCCACTGGCAGCAGCACACCATGGGGAGGTCTGCGGGCTTATTTCCTATTTGCCCCCACTCTCCCAATCACCAGCAGCATCAGCACCCCACGGGGTTGGGGAGGCTCTGTGGGCCCATGTCCCACTTTTTTCCTGCTGTGGGGCCAGTGGGGCAGCCATGGTAGGCTCTCTGCGGCTCCCTCCTTGCTCCCAAGACAGGGGTGGAGCAGTTTGGAGGACACCCTGGCGCCAGTGAGCAGTGGGGCTCCTGCTCTCACATTCTCCTTCCAGCCTCCCCTCCCCACATCTCCCCTTTCCTCCCCCAGCCACATAACACCCCTGCCCCCTGATTCCCCTGCATCACCTGATCACCCCCGCCTCTCTCCCATCTTGCCCCCTTCATCACCTGTCACCTCTTCTGGCCCCTTATCTCCTTGTTTCCCCCTCTGGCCTAGTCCCTCTCCAGCCTCCTTGCAGCTGTGGCTCCCGGGGGTCAAGGTCCCTGCCCTGCAAATGAAGGCAGCTTATAGCAGCCTCCCGGGGCAGGGGAGGAATCACAGCCAGTTCAACTAGGAGCAGCCTGGAGTCAAACCCCACCCTCCTTGCAGCCAGGGGATATGACCAGGAGGCAATGCTACGTGGAGCATAGGGGTGGGAAGGTCTCTTCTACATTTTCCTCCTCCACATGGCATCTCCCTGGGAGCAGGGATGAGCCAGCTGGGGCTGGATTTCTGTGGAGCTCCCAGGCTCCAGCCACCATTAAGTCGGCTCTGCTCGGTGCCCTAAAAAGAGGTAAGAGAAAAGGTGTTAAGAGGTGAAGCTCTGGGTTGAGGGTGTTAGACAAGAACACCCAAAACACCTACTAAGACAAATTAGCCAGGCCAGAAGTTACCAAAAATAGATTTCACAGTGATGGACACAGTATAAGACACTTAAGAGAAAAGAAAACAAAACTTGCATTAAATAACCTGTTTGCTGAAAACTGAGGAGTCTTGCTTCAATCAGGGCTACATCACTGGGCTTCATCCAAAGCTCACTGAAGCATGTTGGACTGACTTCAATGGGCTTTAGATCAGGCACACTATGTGCAGGAAGGAAATGCAGAGAACTTCTTTCCATGCAGTGGTGCTCCCAGCAATCCAAAAGGCCAATCCCCAATATTAGATTACCAGATACTCAGGTTTTTACTAATCCGCTAGCTATTACAGCCACATTCCTTGGTTATAAGAAGTGCTACAGCTGTGAAACCATAAAGTATCTCCTGAAGTGATGACTGATTTTGGGAGATTACCAGTTTACCTCTCCTTCAGAACAGGATGGAACTTCCCCAAAGGTTTCATATCATGGAGAAGATCCAGGGTAACCTCATACGTATTGTTATGTCTACACTTGCAAGTTAGTTCAAATTAAGGAAGCTTAATTTGAACTAACTTAAGCCTTGGCCACACTAGGCTTTCATTAGTTCGAATTAAGGGCTTCTTTAATTTGAATAAATTCAATTGCTTATTTCGAACTAACCCTTAATTCAAAATAGTTAGTTCGAATTAAGTCAATGTGGCCATATTAGTTCAAACTAACTGCTTAGTTCGAACTAATCGGCAGATTGACCTTCATGCAACTGACTAATTCGAACTAAAGCAAGTGCCCTGCATGGCCATGGCTAGTTCGAACTAGCATTCTAATGGGGCCATGCTAGTTCGAATTAATTCGAACTAACTAAAATTAGTTTGAATTAGTTAGTTCGAATTAACTAATTTGAACTAGCTTTTGTAAGTGTAGACATAGCCTTTAATTTTTAAAAAGGTAATATCTTTTGTTGGTGAGAAAGACCAACTTTTGAAGAGAAGTTGGTCCGGTAAAAGATATTACCTCACCCAACTTGTGTATCTAATATCCTGGGACCAGCCCGGCTACATTCAATGTATTACAACAATATCTCATATTTAATATATTGGTAGTGTAGTGGAGAGTTACATTTAAACAGGAAGATAATTAATATTTTTAAATAATTCCTGCCACATGATTCAATCCAGTGTATCCCAAAGGCAATAAATTTGATCACTTCAGTGTTTTTATGAGCCCCAAAATTAAATTCATCCCAGGAAAGCATGATTTAACAGTAACTAAAAAGGGGATGACTCCATCATAGGCAAGAAAATCACCTCAACCCTCCCTTCATTTTGGTAATGGAATTTTAACAAGGGACTTCTGGGAGTCCACCCAGCTCATTGGTGGGTGGTATTGAAAAATGTAATCTAATTATGCTTTCTCCATTTATGTGACTGATGATCTCTTCTTCCTAACTGCAAAGAAAGGCCAGGATAGACAATGTGTTTGCAGTTAAACACCTACATTTACATTTAATGCAAAGTGAATTTTCCTCCTGAGGTGTTCTTCAAGTGCCTAGTAAATCTGACTCCATACCTTGCGCATCCATCTCAGGTTAATTTCTATTAAAGGCAGCCTTCAAAACACATAGGCTATGTCTACACTACAAAAAGTTAGGTTGACTTTGTTAACTTGACTTAATAAGGTTGACTTTAAGTCGATTTAACAAAGTGGTGTCCATGGATGTGGACTAAGTCCACTTTGTTAAGTCGACCTAACTGCCCTTAGGTCGACTTAACAAAGTGGATTTAAACGTCCACACTGGGCTTAGGTCGATCTAAAGAAGGGTTAGGTCGACCTCAGGAGGCTTAAGTCGACCTAATGAGTGGTTCTTATTAAGTCAACTTAAGCTTTCATTAAGTTGACTTAAGGAATTTCTTAAGTTGACTTAATGAAAGCCTAGTGTGGACGCGGCTTTAAGTCGATTTAAGCCTCCTTAAGTCTACTTAATTTGCCAGTGTAGACATAGCCATAGGGCCTTGGCATGGGCATGCAAAGTGTAAGAGAGTGTAAGGATTAATTACCTCTATGTCCCTCTTCCCCCTGCCACACATACATAAAAAGCAGGGGTCAAGTACAATTGCAGCTTCTTCACTCTCCTGAGCACACAGACTATTAGTTCAAGCCACATCAAATGGAGAAGAGAGGAGGGAGATGAAGTCATGGGAATGCTATCAAAAAAATTAATTGCAACACATCCTCTCTGAAGTTTTGCCCGTGGGCATCTCTCCTCGTACAATTTGTATTTCATACCCTGGTCATTTTGGCTTTTTGGCAAAGTTTACAGCATGTGCAACATCTTAAACCATCTTCCTTTGATCTTCAGAATGTTTGAAATGCTTTCCAGTGTGCTGCACTTTTTCTTTTCTTTTCTTTTCTTTTCTTTTCTTTTCTTTTCTTTTCTT
>ML685776.1:10071949-10125439 GCA_007922175.1 Pelusios castaneus
TTTTCTTTTCTTTTCTTTTCTTTTCTTTTCTTTTCTTTTCTTTTCTTTGTGGGATGAAGGACAGAAGAGCATTCTTAGTTTGTTTAGATGTAATTAAAATCCTGTGATTTGAGACAGTAATGACTAAGAAGCTTATCAAGAGATTCAGCCTCAAAGCAAACAAACATACCTGCTCCTGACTTGTTTGTTCATGCAACTATGTAGTGTATAGAGAAATACGCACCCTATTCAGTATCAAGGTATGTCTACACAGCATTTTGGAGCCCAGGAGAGTGAGCTTTCCAGCCCAGGTTAATAGACTTGGGTTAGCAGGGCTTGCACTAGCACTACAAAAACAGCTGTGCAGTCAGACGGTGCTTTGAAGGTGGAGCACAGGCTCTGAAGTCCACTCCTCTCCCACAACTTCGAACCTCTGTCTACACAGTTATTTTTAGAGCGCTAGCATGGGCTTCCCTTCCCCAAATCCATCAGTCCAGGCTGGAGGACTCATTCCCACAGGCTCCAAATTGCTGTGTAGACATACCTTAAGTTACCTTAATGATAACCTGCTGTAATTCACTACAATACCCGACTAAGTTAAATAAATATTTATAAAAATGTAAACCTTAACTCATGTTGAACAGTACCCTGCACCACAAGTAATCCCACTGAACTCAATCGCTCTGCTTGTGAAATAAGATACTACTTCAAATCTTGAGTCCCACACCCATAACAAATATGTAAAGTATCCACAGAAACCATCAGTTAACACCTGTTTCTGTTGTTTTGAATTATCTGATTTATATTTAAAATACCTGCATTAGGTGTGTTGTGTTCTTTCTACAATGTCCAATTTACTCATGAGGAACAAAAGGTTTTATTTTTACAAGAGCTGCATCTGGGTTGGGTTTAGTAAGAGAGCTTGGAAAAACCAAATGTTGGCACAGAATTCCATACTTCTAGAACAGAAGGACAAAAAAAAATACCTATGATAATTTAATTTATGCTTTGATTGTTAAGATACTAGCTAACATCCCTTGCTTAATTGTCATACTAAGGAAAAGAATTGCCTCCTACAATTATTCAGCTTTTTAAAATGGTGATGTAACTGGTAGGGAAAAGGAATGGTGTGCTCTGGAAAGCAGACAGGGTGAAATAACATAGGTAAATTCCAGAAAAGTAACAGTATGCCAAGCCAAGGAGTTTAAATAAAAATAGGCACAGACAAAACCTACAACATAAGGCCAAGATTTTCCAAAATGGGTGCTTATAACAAGGCCTGATTTTAAAACATGCTGAGCTTCTAGCCGCTTCAGTTGACCTCCATAGTTGCTGCTGGGTACTTGAAAATGAGGTCGCGTATTTAGGGCCAGATGCTAACACCCTTTCTCACACTTGGTGAAATCCTGGACCCATTAATATCAATAGCAAATGTGACAGATAAGAATTGTGCTAGATTTCGACCACTAGCACATTAATGCACAAGTTGTCCCAATGAAGTCAGCTGCCCATGAAGTAAGGAGCTATTCAGTTTGAATATGGTTATTAGAATATAGACTTTTGATACTGGGCAAAATTCATAACTCCGTGTATTCATAACTCAATGGTATTCTATCAGAGATGTAGAGATCAATGTAAGGCAAGGCTTAGGAAAGCATAGCTCCTCTTCTGCTAAAACATGGAGGTGGGGGGGGGGGGCTGAACATTTTAAAACATGATTTCATGCAGAAGAGAACAGATGCCACACTTTAGTTTCCTGTAGAGCTTTGTATATCCTTCCAAAAAGAATGTGCTTGTACTGTGTGAGTACTTCAGAATTCACTCAGTCAGCAGCTATGGAAGATTAAGGATGTGAACTGGATATAAGACACGGAAAGGGAACTTGCGGCAGAAGTTAGTTTCATCCCCAAAAGCAGCTCTCTCATTGCTTTGTAGTTCTGATCATGTTGTTGGCATGAGAATCATGTTTATTTTGTAAATCCTTATATTATAGTTTAGCTTTATGTTCCCTTTTAACTTTCTGCTTTCAAACTGCTTCTCTGCACAGGGATTATGTCGTATTTTACCAACTGTGAATATAAAAGCTAATGACTGGGAATGTGCTTGTTTTAAATGTTTCTGTTACAGTGCAAGAAAATATCTATTAAAGCCTTGGATATCTTATAATAGGTTCCTCACCTTTAAATGGTGAACACACTGTTTATTTTCTGAAGGTTTTGCAGTTTGTTCAGAAGACAAAGAGTTTTTCTGCAAAGTCTTGAACTTTTGACTCTTTATATAGAACTGATGACTCTTTATATAGAACTGATGCTGTCACTTATACCAATTTAAAAACAAAGTATGCAACTTCAGTGGAGTTACTCCTTAATTACACTAGTGTTACTGAGTGGAAAACAAGGGTACTTCTACACAGCAATTCAGCATCAGGTGTTTCCTAATTTTCTGGGGAAAAAGCCCTGGATCTCCCACTTTTTATATTAACACAGATTTTCCATTCTGATCAAGTTTAAATTATAATGTTTATAAACAAATGGGGGTGAGAAAATGCATGAATATTTTTCTGTGAGGGCACACATGCACACACTTTGCTTTGGTAGACAATGGGTTGCCTTGACACCATGAATTTTTTTCACATATATTTCTTCTTCTGTCCCCATTCTCTCACTAGATACCATCAATACATAGTGTCAAGACCTGTCACAATGACCATGTAATATAATTCTGAGGCAAACTGTTATCCATTATGACCTGTAATAAGATAAGTAAATAGAAAACAAGTAAAAGCTAAGAGACTGACAAATATGGCACTTTATAGTATGTTTGGTAACTTAGAACATTGAACAGCCATTTATTTTGGGAACATATACATTAAGACAAACAAGGAGTCCTGTGGCACTTTTAAAGACTAACAAATTTATTTATCACATGAGCTTTCATGAGAGAAAATCCCACTTTGTCAGACACTTTGAAGACATCTGACAAAGTGGGATTTTCTCCCACAAAAGCTCACGTGATAAATAAATTTGTTTGTCTTTAAAAGTGCCACAAGACTCCTTGCTTGTTTTGCTGAACTAGACTAACACTTTGGAACTTATATACATTAAGGTTAAGCTGTTGAAAAGAAAAGCCATGAAGGCAGGTGAAATGGAAAGTTTAAGCTGCAACATGTTTGATCAAAAGATGGCTAACACATTAGAATTCCAGGACAGGTGTGAGATGAGTGCTGGTTCATTGCCAGGACAGGAAAGATCTGAGATGTGAAGGGATACTGCTGCAGACTAAGCTAAACAGGTACTGTTCTGTAAACAGAAGTAATATGGGTGTGGCAAGTATGGATGTGACAAGTAGCAGGTTATTTAAGTCTAGATACCCTCTCCTCCAGCCCTTCCTTTCCCCATCCTTGTTGCTTTTCTCTTAATTTTATTTATTTACTGGATGTCAGGTTTATTTTGTGGCTGTTCTGCCCCCTCTGCATCAGTCTCAGATCACTTTACCAGCAGTTCCTCGGTTGGGGTAGAAGCCTGGGCTGCTTTACTATCAGCTGGCGGAAGGAAATGGGGAGAGCCAGATCTCCCAATTCTTCATGCACCAACAGCAGTGGTGACCGGAGTCCTCCAACCCCAGTACTGGTGGCAGAAGCAGACACAACCGCAGGAGAGAAAAGTTGTCAGAGTGCAGCTTTGACATCTTCTGTCTCCCTTGAGGACACACACTTTAAGTTTCCAGCACCCAGCTCTCTCTCTCCGTGACTGACATCCCACATCTCTCACTCACCAGATTGGCTTTAGATTTGCAGACCCTGTGCACTTCACTGGGAGTTACCCAGCAGGTCTGTGTAGGGGCCAACTGCTGGTCAGAATCTTTCTCCAGGAGTTGCACCAAGGTACACCAGTTACCAACCAGCCCTCACATAGCAAAATATATTTATTCTGCCCACAAAAGCATTACAGAGAAAACATTAAAATAATAACGGAACCTACACGTTAACAAGATCACCAGAGGCCACCCAATCCCCTCCAACCAAGGGCTCCAGTAGGCACCAGCCTGCCAACCCCCTCCACTGGGTTTCCTCTCCTGGTCACCAGAACCGAAAAACCCCTTGGGACAGTGCAGCCATTTCTTTATGCAGCTGGGGTGGGGCCTTCGAGCTCTGATCCCACCGCAGCCATCAGTGGCCACTCTCCAGCGAAGCTCCCAAAGGCTGGGAGGTCATCCGCACAGCTGGTGCTGGGGACTCCGCATAAATCGCCCCCCAGCGAGCCCCTGACGAAACCCCCTCAGCCCGGCAGGAAGACACCAAGGCACATCGGTGTATGGCGCCAAAGCGCCTAAAGGGCAGAGCCAGGAGCCCTCGGGCGGCAGCAGGCAGCGCCCCCGCAGGTAGGAGCATCTGCCACCCGCCCCTGCAGCCTCCAGCGTAGGGGGGCTCGGGGACCCGCTGCCCGCCCCACCGCCGGCGCTTTGCAGCATCCTCGGGAGCCGAGAAGCCGCCGCTGCCCGGGCTGCGCTCTGCGGGGGCGGCTGCCGGTGCTCGCCGGGGGCTCGCGCTGCGCTCCCCTCCCGGGGCAGGTGCTGCCGCTCGCGGGGCGGTTTCTCCTCCGGCCGGGCTCCGCTCTCACCGCTCTCTCTCCCTCCTCCAGCGCTCGGCCCCGGGGAGCCCAGAGGGGTCGCTCCCGCCCATGTGAGCCCAGCCGGGCCCGGCCCGAGCCCGCCGCAGCAGGATGCCCAAGCGCCAGCCGCTCTGAAGCGCCCAGGAGGCTCCGCACACGCCGGGCGGTCCCGGGAGCAGCCGTCGGGGCAGCAGCATGGTGTCCTGGCGGAGGAGGTGGCAGGGGCCCGGCCTGGCCCAGCTCTGGGCCTTCTGCTGCCTGGCGCTGGGCTCCTGGAGGGCTTCGCTCGCCTGCCCCGCGCCCTGCACGTGCAGCGCCACGCGCATCCGGTGCAGCGAGCCCGCGCCGGGCCTCGCGTCCTTCCCGCGCCTGGAGCGGAGCGAGGAGCGCGAGACCATCACGGACATGTGAGTAGCGCCGGGCACTGGCTGCTCAGGGGAGAGCCCGGGGCTGGCGGGAGGGGAACCTCCTGGACACCAGGGGGCTGGGCACAAGCGAGGAGAGACCCAGCAAGCGCGATCGGCTGTCTGTCTTTCCAGACCCCTGCCTAGTTTTGCCGCAGAAATGAACGTCTGTCTGCTCTTGATTACGGGACGGATTTCTCACTTGTTGGCTTTGCTCTTGATTCTTCACTGATGCCCCCGTGCCCTGATTAGACCACGGGCACCCTCAGCTCGCTCCTTCCCTTTATTCTAGACAGTCCCTGCCCAGCTGAGACGGGAACGCCCGGCGATCTACACTCCTGACTCCCAAGTGTTCGCCCACTGCTTCTCCACCAGGCAGCATGCCCCATGGAGGTCATACCTTCGCGGTAAACTGTGGAACCACGGCTTTCGCTGTAAAACGATGTTGCTATCATTTCATAAAGTTGTATTACGGTAGCAGAGAAAGAGATGCTGGGGTACAGGTGAGAGAAAGACCCTGCTCTTTGGAATTTGACTGATAGTTACAGACAAAGGGCAGAAAGGAACCAAAGGCACAAAGCGGTGAAGTGATTTCCCCAGTGTGACACAGCAAATCCATGACAGATTTTGTCACACAGCCTAGTACCATATCATTACCATGATGCTTGTGCACGGTGCTAAATAAATGTCATGTACCTTTTGCTGCCTTTCTTCTGCTTCTGCCCACTAATCCACACCTGTGGCTTTCTTTCCCTCCCAGTCCTCTAGGCACCTCACCGTACACTCCTTGCTTGATATGGGTGAGGAAATGACTGCTTTCCATAGGATTGTCCCCTAAAACCTGCAAGGATTTTCCTCAGTAAGTCTTACTGACCTTGCTATCTGATCCACTTGCAATGATCCCGCCTCAGTAAGAATCCCAACAGAGAACTGGGAGAGTTGTGTTCTCCTAAAAATAGAAATAGGGAAGACAGTGGCACTGAATCCCTACATCCATGGGGTTTGCTAGTGGAACTTTGTACACCTGCAGAGCGGGATGGCCAGCTCCACAGCCCCAGTGCTCCGGTCTCCAGGCATGTGTAGGCGTTTTCAGATATAAAGCATGAGCTAGAGTCTAGTCCATTGTTACTATTTTAATTGCCTATTAATAATCCTAGTTTCATAATACTGTATTTGCATTTGAACCACAGTGGATTCAGTTCTAAAGGTTGTCTCATCTGATGTTTATGAAATCATGTGATTTCAGTAAATGTGAGCAAGAGTGCATTTAATTTCTCTTGGTCAGCTTACTCTGCTTTCTACCTGGTCACTCATCTTCCCTCCTGAAATAAACTTAAAGAGAGAGAGAGATGAGCAAGTCTCCCCTGAAAACAATTCGGAAAAAAGTTGTGTGCATAGCTCTTCTTTCAAAGTGTCTGTGAAGTACGTGGACAGGGACAGCCTGTTAATTTTATTTTCCATGCTGGCTCATTTCCTGCCGACTTAGGAACATCTGAGCAGTCTGAGTTCCCCTGTAAAAAGATACTCAGAAAAAGAAAACTCTCTGATTTCTTCCATTACCTCTTAGGTATAATTCACATTCCCCAGAAAAGATTAATGCTTCCCAGTTTAAAGGACACACATTGTCTCCCCATCTTTCTTTTGTTACAAAATTTTCCTTTCCTGTATCATTATTTTCTGAAGGATATGTACAGAACCAATAACATTTAAGAGTGATAATAATCCAGAGAAAAGTTCCCTGGGAGTATCATTTAATCATTAATAAAACAGTTTTACTCAGACCAGATCCACACCAGTGTGCACCGATTTGATGGGACTGGAGCTTGTGAGGGTATCTGTGCAATGCCTGAACCAGGGAAATTCTTCTCCCAGCTGTTGAAGGGCCTATTACATCTTAATTTGCAGAAATAACAGTACAAAATAGAATTGGCTGCTACTAATTGCATGATTGATTTAAATTGTAAAGCTACAGGAATATCTTTAAATTCTGTCAACTCAAACTATGCACATTTCTTACTTCACCCAAGAAATATTCTCCCAATAATTCCTAGCCATTTGTTAAAATAGTCTTAAAAAGAGCAGAGTCACCCTGGTTTTATGGCAAACTATGGATATACCCTGGTGACAACTTTCTGTCCAACGGGTAAAAAACCCCAGAGGAAATACCAAGTAAGAATCTTAGGAAAAGGAGGTGGTTATGGAGTTTATATGTTGAAGGGAACATAAAGTCTTGTTGAAAGACTGGTATGTTCATTTGTTTAAGAGTGTACATCTTAGAGAGCTGAAAGATAAATAAGCACTGGATCTTGGATAAATATAACATAATCAAAGTAAACCAAAACACCATCCAAAAGGTGATAAAATCTTGTATTTGTCAAACTTTACGTGTACTGAAAATAAAAGAACTTCTATAAACAAGCATGCTGCCTTTAAGTACAGATGAATGAATATGTAATTGCTTTTTTGTACAGAGTGAGTTATAGTAGGTTTTTTGTTTTGTTTTGTTTTCATTTTATAGGTTTGCTCTGCTCTCCAAAGGTGTACCATTTAAGCTCAGTCCAGTGTTGGAGGAAATGTGGATCCAGCTCCAAGTAACTATGAAATTTAAGTATTTTATGATAGCCAGTTAACTCCATGAAATAGGAATGCTCAAATAGAATATATTTTGCCCTGCATTGTGAACAGGTAAGTTGAATAACTCCCTTGTTAACTTTTAACATTTTAATGAGATCAGCCTCCCTTCTAATTCCTTACAAAACAAATGTAGGGACAAATGCTTCTATTAAACAATGAGCATACTTAGGGATTTCAGGAAGATATCATATTGGGCTAAAATAATCGTTCTTCCCAGTCCATTGACTCCAGAGGAATTATAGCAGTGATTAATTTGATTTGAGAGCAAAGTGCAGGCCATACCATTTAAAAACACAAAAACAAAACCTACAAATTCATTGTCAGTGGTTTGTTTGCCTTTCATCAACCCAACCCTCATTAGACTACATTAGAAATGGTAGCAGAATCCTTAATTTACCTGTTAGAGTTGTGTCTGCTTTGGTCAGCTCAGCTGCACTGAAATCATCTGATTGCTTTGGAAGAATGAGCAGAAGAGACTGGTGACATCAGCCTTGAGTGCTCTGGTCTGTCTGATCCTGTTCTGAAACTCCGGTGTGAAATGTGTGGTTATCACCTTAGGAAAAATTCTGTGAAAGAATAGATTTGAGATATTTTTGTGTATCGGGTCCATAAATAAGAGCAAAGATGAGACTCTCCATCCAGAAGGAGAGGAGAAATGAAAAAAATACCTTTTGTTTTCAATATTCTGTTTTTCCTAACTAATGAAGCACCAAAGCAGAGACAAAGAACAGTTGGGAAGTACACGGAAAGATTGTTTTTAATGCTCTGTGTATTGATATTGGATCTAGGAAAGCTGTGATTAAACAAGTGCAGCTCCTACAGAATTGACAAAAGAAAAATAGGTCAGATATACCTCTTATAGCCATGTCATTGGAGTTGTAGCAGGAATGAATTTAGACCATGCATGCTCCTACTTTAATATAGCAAAGATTGTGATGGCAGTTGCTTATCTTGTTAGTTCCAATGTTCTGATTTTTGACTCTTGGGATGTGAAACCGCTTCCTTCTGGTAAGTAGTGCTGCAGGAGTGAGTTTTTAGGAGCAATTTGAAAGTGGCAAGGATGGGGCTGGATGATTATGCACTATTACTGATTAATGTGTTGACAAGGAGAGGCTGATGACTACCTTCGCTAACAGATAGTTCACTAAGGACATGCAAACATCTCACTTTGGTACTAAGTACAGTCAACCAGTTCTGCCTTGATCACACTCATGTATGTGATGAAAATGAATGTGACAGAATAAAGTGTACTGTACCATTTAATCAGGATCCCACACTATTGCACTGTGTAAAGTACTAGTGGCAAAGAGCCAGCTCAAAGTCCATGCCCCAAATAAATCATACCGGCTCATCCTGTTGTTAAATGAGTGGAATTCATATGCATCGGCTTTGTGTTGGCTTTCAGTACAGAGGAGAATTTCAGCCTAAAAGTATTGTGTACTTCTACTGATTTAAAGTTTTTGGAAAATAATGTGCTTTGACTTTCCTATTAATGCCTCCTAGAATTTTCACAGAGCCAATTAAGCTTAGCACTCTTTCAAGTACAGATAGTTTTGTTTTTTTTATTACTGAATCTTTTGCCAATGTTTTAATGTTGTGGAATAGACATGAATCAGATTCTTTCTTAGCTTATATGAAGCTTATACTTTAAAAATTCATACTTGGCCAATGTTGCGTAAGAGCTTCATGCCTATGATTGAATAATAAGACATTAAATGTGATAAAGTGAGAACAAAATATGTTTAGAGTTGCCATTGGGTTGTACTCATTTAGAAGTCAGAGCTGTCTTCCTATACCGATGATGCAATAAATAAGTATAAAGGTCCCTTTTCTACTTTATTTAATGCTTATTATCCGTACCATAAAGTATAGGTTTGAGGAACAGCAAAAACAAGTCCTCTCCTCTGCAGATGAAGCTAAGTGTTTGTTGACTAACAGACTAGTAATTCCATACAAGATACTGGGCCAACTTTTCAAAAGACTTTAAGTTGGTCTCCTTTTGTGCAACCACTTGCATATGCTATTTTTGTGCTCAATCACTTGTTCATGAAAGTGACAAAGTTTACTTGAGTGAATTAAATCTATTAGGAAAATTGAAAATTTGGTCCCAAAAGTCTAGTCTAAGTTAAAAATAGGCCTGAATAATTGTATTCTTAAATGTACTCTCATAATTGTAAATGGGAAACATCCATCGAAGCCTAGTGATGTTCATAATTCTTATAATTATAGGACAGAGAAATTGCCAAGCATGTTCCTTATGTCCGTACTTTCTGGGATAAAACATCAAAGGTAGTCAGCCTCAAAATTTGTCCTAGTTTTTTGCTGTAGCATCACAAATAATAGTTGCTATAGTGTATTCCAATAGTCACTTAGGCTATGTCTACACTGAGAAATTTAGGTCGACTTTACCAAGTCAACTTTACTAATTCCAAAGGGGTAGCCGTGTTAGTCTATTGTAGAAAGACAACAGAGTCCTGTGGCACTTTTAAAGACTAACAGATTTATTTATCTGTTATTTATTTATCTGACGAAGTGGGATTTTCTCCCACGAAAGCTCATGCGATAAATAAATCTGTTAGTCTTTAAAAGTGCCACAGGACTCTGTTGTCTCAACTTTACTAAGTTGACTTTAAGTCAACCTTATTAAGTCGACTTAGAGAGTCCACACAGGATTCTTAAGTCGACTTAAAGCTGGCCTTACTAAGTCAACTTATAGAGTCTACACTAGACTCTCCAAGTCAACTGGTTAGATCCGGGGGAGGCGAGGCTCCTGTGGAGCCTCAGCTACAGGGGCTCATCCTGGGGAGAGGGGCTGGCTCTCCCTGAAACAGCAAGCCCCAGAGCGGTCCAGGGGAGAGTCTGAGCACTTACAACTTCACTGTTGTTGAAAGAAGTAGCATCATGCTATTGTGATACTTCTGTCACAGTTCAGGCCAGCTGCCATCTGTATTCTCCCTCTTCGGTCCAACAAAGCCACCCACTCTAGGCTTCAGGCTCCCCTGGCCTGCACCTCCTTTGTGTAGAGATATGTGTCTCACTCCCTTCTGACTCAGGTATTTCTAAGCTGCACGGTCCTATCACTATATTGTGATGTCCCTGCAAGAAACGCTGCCTAAATAGGCCTGCTTACTTTCACTCAAACAATACAGATCAAATAAGTCTTGGAACCCCTTCTGATGCCATTAAGAGTTAAAATGTGATTCCCACATGTTATCCAAGGAAGATTAGCTCCACACCCAAGTGTTATATCAGCTATGCATGAAAAGGAACATAATTAAATCCAGCATTGACATTTAATTAAATTTCAAAAGAACTGAATTACTGTGACCAAAGCCATTTAAAAATGGAACAAGGTTAAACATGTATTGATCAGATCTTTATAACAGTAAGAAAAGAAATAGAAAATGAAGATTTCTATACTGTAGAAGACACTAACTTAGGTTTTCTGATTTTTTTTTTTTTAAACCAGGCTAATTTTTTCTTTTTTAAATTTTAAATTTATGCTGGATAAAAGTAAACCAGATGCAGAGTCTGGTTAGAAATGAAATGATGTTTTGGAGCAAGATTAAAATTGAGACAAATTTAAAACTCGTATGAGGAGAGGAGGGAAACCAGGCAAGTATCTTTTCACGTGTTTGTCTCCATTTACTACGAGATGTGATTCTGGTAATAAAATGGAATGTGCATCTCTGCCACAACTGCTCACTCCAAAGAAATGTATCTAATCTTTAAAATATGGATTTCATTTAAACAGGAAAGCTTTCCAAACACAGGGCCAAATTCAGATGTGGTTTAAGAGGGGCCAACTCCATTGAAAGAAGTTTTGCAGTCTCTTAACTCAGAACTGAATTTGGCTGAATTTCTAAACACTGTTTGTGAATGACATTAGGAAGAAAATAGAGACTGAATACTGTAGTACTAAAGTGCCAGTATATTCATTTTAATGTCCCAGCATTATTAATTCATTTTGATTTGTTATAAGTAGCACTTACCATAATGAATACATTTGGTATTTCTGTGGTTATCATATGTACTTCCATAGATATTTCATTGAAATTTAATAATGATTAATGAACACTTAAGAGATTTTTTTTTTTTACTAACATAATGGCTGAATATGAGTTTTAAATAAAAACAATCTGCTAAATCACCCTGGTTATTATGTAATATGGAGAGATTTGCTAAGTCAAATACAATATTAGCAAGATGGAAGAATATATTAGCTGTGAGTAGCACTTGCTCAGTTTCTCACTGTAGTACAGAGCTGCTTTGTAAAAGTGTCTCCAGCAGATGTCAAATCTTGTTCTGTTTAATGATTTTGACAATAAAAATTCAGGGCTAGCTCACCAGCAATGCGACTGCAGTGTTCAGAACACCTGGAAAGAGTAGGGGTGAAGAGCACCATAGATGGCCTTACTTTCCCTTTTTCTCCAGTTCCCATATTTGCATGGCTCCATCATCACAGTGTGAGAGTACCTTCTAATAGTCAAAACCAAAAATAATTGTTTTTTTCCTTTCCATTCTGTAGGAGAAATTGCATGACTACAGTGTTTCATTTGCTAGTGTATGGGGCAAAATGGTTCTCTGTTGGGGTGGGACTAATCACAACAGTATAATGCTGTTCCCTGGTATCCCAGGCCACAGCCCTGGCTCTAATTCAGTTAATATATTGAGATGGAGACATATACTTGAACTTACTGTGTGCATATGCACTTACACAATAATGACTATGCAGCCTAACTGGCAATGGTGAATGACAATGTGGTATATAATATAGATTAGAGGGGATTTAATTCATTTGCTTGGGAAGTATTTGAAATACTGTGTGTTGTTACTCTGTGGGATGAGGACAATACTTAACAGCTCCATGAACCACTCTGGCACTTGGACAATTAAATGAGCCAGATGAGAATCTCTCCCCAACTAGTATCTCACACGTGCACGTGCATGAACTATGCAACTACTTGGGATGCTCAAGAGGCTATAAATGACTTCTTATTTCTAGTGTCATTCTCTAGTGTGTAAGCACTTTGCAAATGCTGTAGAAAGCATGAAGCCTGCCCTGTGGCATTCACAGCCTAAACATAGATAGGGGAAAGGGAAACAACAAACTTAAAGCTGTCAAGGATGTCATTTCCCCCCAACCCTTGGTTCTTCCCCTTTTTGCACAAACTCCCCCTATCTGACTTTGGATGTGGTCATTAGGAAAGCAAACTTTGACCCTCATACACACACAATTTCTTTGAAATAATGCCCCTGAGACCTGTTAACATATGCATACGACAGACATTATAACCCAATTTACTCTGAATGCGCAACAGTGCAAATGATCTGACTTACATCTTTCTCTCTCAATAATGAAGGAACTCAAGAATTTTTAAATCTCAGGTCTTCATACATAGCTAAACATAATGTACCTGTGCAAGCAAGATGTAAATATCCTCTAGGACTGAGCAATTGTTGTTTTTTCTGCTTTCTCTTTTTCCCCTTCTCTAAAGTGCCCCCCCCCCCCCCCCCCTGAAAAAAGGGGGGGGGGGGGGAAAGACTGGGGGACGGGACCCATTTGGTTTGTACAGGCATGCCACATGGTTATAAAAGATAGGCCAGTAAGCAGAAACATGATTAGGTGAAGAATCAGAGCTATCCATGTTTGTTTATATCATCAGACAGGACATAAACAGCATACAGCCTAAAATTTGTTTGGCAAGTCATTTTTGCAAGTGATTGAAAATAACAAACACATCTGAAAGATTCATACCCAGTTTGTAAATAAGTTGTAAAAATGAAAAGAGGAGTCAGCTGGATTTAACATTCCATATTTAATGCTATAGAAGGATTACTATTTTAAAATCATGATGAATAGTCTGCAAAGGTGCAAAATTAAAGAATTTAATTAATTAATTAAATTAGAGAAGAATGAAATTTTGCTAATTAGAAACAAAATATGGGCACACTGATAATCAGACTAATATAAACAACTATGGTTTATCAAATTTGTTATACAGAGGCATGGGGGAGGAATCAACGACAGAGCATCTTTGTTCAAGACAATGATGTACTACATGCTCTGACAGATTTGGAAGAAATTACATTCAGATCGTTAGTTATGTGCGCAGTGCTGAAAAAGTGATGATTGTTCTTTCATTTCAATTAACCATGCAAACAAAGAGACAGATACAGGGTCTGTTATGATCATTTTTTGCCAGTGGATTGGCAAAGGGACCTGATTCTTTTCTCTTTTGCCAGTGTAAACCCTGTATAGTGAGAGGAGAATCAAGTCCAATGTATGGGGATCAAGTTTTCTAGGCATCAGGCCAACACCTTGCCAGGAGTTTCTTCGGTTTCCTCACCTTTAAGGAGACAAGTGTGTAACTAAATACATTGCATGCCACCATTTTCTCTCTGAAAACCTTACTCCGAGAAGCGACAAAGGTACCTTTATAGTCAGTCCTCACACATTTTCTGTAGAACAGGAAACACCTGAAGGGTAAGAACTCACAGAATTCAGGGAGAGAGATTCCTGTCCCCACCCCACACCTCCAAACACTTGCTAGGATTAAACAGTATGAAGTTATCTTGGATGTTCTCCAGTGTTGTAAGGCCGCTGGGGAGGTTCCATCCTGTTTTTGAAGGAGAGGTGAGTGATAATCTCCAGAGTCCATCATCACTTCAAGAGACACTTAATGGATTCACAGCTGTAGCACTTCTTATAAAAAACATGGAATGCAGCTGTAATAGCTAACCGATTAGTAAAAACCTGCGCATCTGGTAATCTAATACTAGGGATAGGTCTTTTGAATTGTTGGGAGCACAATTGCATGGCAGGAAACTGCTGTGTTTTTCTTCCCTTCTCATAATGCGATAGCCTTTATCTAAACAAGGCTACTCACCATTTAGGTGAATAGGTTCTCTAATGCAAGTTTTGTTCCGGTTACTTCCAGGATGATTGTCTCTTTGGGAGTTCGGACATTCTGCCCTAGTTATAACTTGCAGGTGACAGGGCCGACCCAAGGGTTTTTGGCGCCCTAGGTGAACTATGATTTTGGTGACCCCTCCCACACATTATAAGAGATAACATATGTAAAAAATTCTCTTCCATTTAATTGGGTGCCCCTTAAAGCCTGGCGCCCTAGGCGACCACCTATTTCACATATATGGTTGGGCCGACCCTGGCAGGTGATCTTTAAGGTCAGCTCTACCTAGAGGATATTAGTCATCCAGTCGGGAAGTAGGTGCTCTACGTCCAGAGCTTCAATTCTAAACACTAGGGGTTTTTTTTTACTTCTTTTTATAGGCTTAGATGTTGGGAACTTATTAGCTGTCTCTGAGGGCTCAGGGCCTACTGGCCTAATTTCAAGGCAATGAGTGCCTTCAGCTGTGGTTCAGTGCAGCTTGTTTGATCCCAACTGTACAACAGACATGAGAGTTTTTACATTCCAGAGGGGCAGCTGCAAATCTTTGACATTAATAGAGGCACATCAGGAGTGCAAGTACTGAAAAGATTAAAGAAAACTCATGTGATGAAGCTTAGTATGTATATGAGTAAAACAAACAGTAGCACCCCAATACTGTGCTTTCTGTTCAGCATACACTTCGCAAATATATTATATAAGTACAGAAGTCAAGCTGGTCTATTAGAAAATAAAAAATATTCTCTAATGAGGGCACGGAAACAACTTTATGATTTCCTAGTGGAAGGAAGAGGAGGGCAATATCCCACGTAAAAGCAGAAGAGGTTTTGTAGCCTACAGCCCATCAGTTCCTAGATAGTGTGAAATTTCACAGGTTGTAGATCTCAGAACATGGGATGGGCAGTGCCTTCTCACTGGGGAGTTGAGGCCCGTACTAAAGAAAATTATAATAAAGGGAAAATGTAGCAATTGATTTTTCAAATGAAATGACATTTACTAATGGAGAGTGTTCTATAACTAGCTGTACAGTGTTGGCTTTCTAAAGATTGCATTGTGGTGTCTTAGAGGTCTTTGCATTGTGAATATGAAACAAGTTTAGGCACTGCAATACTTTGCATATGTTATGCATTTACTTTTTAAGGATTACCATGAAAATAAAAATGCCATTTTTCATACTGTGCACTATATGTCCCACGCAGCTGAGATCAGGCAACTTAGCCTCACTGTGCCAAATTGCACTTTTTTAAACAGAACTTTCCCCTTAATATGTTGCATCATGCAAAAAGGAAAACTTCACATATTACGAGTCAAATTATGACTATGGGAGCAGAGGTGCACAGTGCAGGAGAGGACTCACAGGCTCTTGGACAGGGGTCAGCCTGTCCCAAGAGTGGGCATCAGCCAGTCCTGATGGTTATGCTTACTGCCCCACAGAGGATGTCTCTGATTCCAGTGATGGTCCTACCTCCTACAGTTGTTGGCTGAAGACTGCACTCCACCCAGCACATCTGGAGTCTGTATGACTATTTAGATTGTACACTCTGAAATTGTGATAATCTTTTTATTATGAGTTCATGCTCCACCTTGCACAATGGGCCACTGATCCATGACTGGAGATTCTAGGCTAATAATAACAATCTCACCATCATCAGGCATAATGCTATCCCATTAGTGATGTGGGTCCCCCTAAAGGAGCCCCTCTGTACCAATTAGATACATTTTATCAACTTTTCTGTGTACATTTTATAAAAGTAATCTTAGACATGAAGTGATCTAACCACTGGCTATAAACCAATAGTAAATGCTCTAATAACATGGAGAAAGAGTTATGTTTTCTACCTGTTCTTATCTTATCCAAATATATAGACGTTATAGCAAACACTCAGATTTTTAGCCATCTGCCACTTTTTAGCGGACAGTGATAAACTCATCATGCAGGATTAATGAGGGGTAAGTCTCTCCCATTGTGATTTATTGTTGTTAATATGTATTTTCAATTACTAACAGACATCAGAAACGTTCAAACTATGTTTATGGTAACTGCATAGTGAATTATAGATGGCTGTGTGTTATGGGATCTTGTATATTACATTGCCTCAGACTGAAGCAGAGATGAGGAATGTCAGAATGCAAGAGTCTCCATTTTAATGAGACTGAAGATTTCTGCATATTAACTATCTGCACTCAAAAATAAATCAGAATATTGCCATTTACCAAATAGAAAATGCTTCACCAAATTATTCATTGGCCTAATTATATATTGCAAAGAAAAATGCAGTCCAATTTATTTATGGTGCATGACAGCCAAAGAATTTGTAGAGAGGAAAATGCTATAACACTGTATATAGGAACATAATTGTCTTACTAGATCAGCCCTGAAGTCCGTCTAATCCAGTATCCTGCGATAACTCTGGATATTCTTGTTATCCAGATACACATCTAGTCCTTTTTGGAGTCTTGCTAAATTCTTGCATGCCCCAACTTTCCACAGACTAATTACACCGTGTATGAAAAGGGATTTCCTTTATTTGTTGTGAATTTGCCACATTTTCATTTCATTGAATGCCCTGTGTTGTGATATAAGACAAGGAGAAGAAAACTTCTCTGTCTAGCTTCTCTAGACCATTCACTATTTCATATACTTTTATCATGACCCTTCTTATTCATCTCCTTTCTAAATGATCCCAATCTTTTCAGTTTGTTCCTAAGAAAGACTTTCCATGCCCTTAACCAGCTGCACTGTCATTTTTTTGAACCTGCTCTGAGTCTGCAATATCCTCTTAAAACTGAGTGATCATTATTGCAAACATGGTGTTCCAAATAAGGATGTACAATTGATTTATATAATGGCATTATGTATTATTCCATATTGCCCATTGTACCTTTCCTAACATCCTAACATCTTGTCTGATTTTTTTTTAAACCACTGCTGCATTCTGAGTCGAGATTTTTATTCAGCTAACCCACAGTGATGCCCAGGTCTCTTTCCTGGGCTGTCACAGTTAATTTAGGATGTGGTGAGGTATAGTTTAAAGACTTCCTCTAATATGCACTAAATTTCATTTATTGACACTGAACGTCATCTGCCATGGTGCTGTCCATTCACCTAGTTTGTGTATGAATTTGGCTCTAGTGTCTTTGGGTGCGTCTACACTGGCAATTTAAATCGACTTAAGGACACTTAAGTCGACCTACACAAAGCCACATCCACACTGGACTTTTATTAAGTCGACTTAATAACAGCTTAAATCGACTTAATAACACCACCTCTGAAGGTCGACTTCTAAAGTCAACTGAAAGCCAGTGTGGATGGCGAATAGCACTAAGTCGACCTTATTAAGTTGACTTAAAGCCAGTGTGAATGGCTATGTCTACTGTTAAGTCGACTTAACAAGGTCCACTTAAGTCGACTTAAAATGTAGCCACCCTGTTAAGTCGACTTAAAGTCAACCTTGTTAAGTCGACTTAACAGAGTCAACTTAACTTTACAAGTGTAGACATAGCCTTTGATTCTCCATTCATAGTTAAATTACAAGTCAACAGAGAAGGTCTGTACAAAGAAATGAAAGACAAGAGTGAGAAGTGGATCTTGCTACCCTCTGAAAAGCAGTAACCAGGGTGCTCTCCATTGCTGTCCCCTTACGCTATCTGTTGTCATTCTGAGGCTGTGCTTTGGCTTTGCCTTTCTAACCTGGCTAGACAAACGCTCAATGCGGACATTAGTTAAGCTGGCTGCACTGGCCATAATCACCCTGATACCTCTTGTGCTGTCTGTGTGCACTAGGTGGGAAGAGTCATGCAAGGTCAGCTCTGTTGTAATTTGGCCATCAGTAATTAGTAAAACAGTAATAACAGCATGTACTTGTGCCATGTGCTATAAATTTTAAATACATGATTAACTCTGTCCTTATCCAGCAAAGCATTTAAGCACATGTTGAACTTCAAACACATGCTTAGTTCCTATGTTGAATTGGGGCCTAAATGAACATTACAAATAGTAACCTTTTAATGAAATTGCAACATTAAAATGCCTCTTTGTTTTGCTGTACAAAGTCTACATAGCTATCCTCAAACTTCATTATTGATCTTATTCATGGAACATGTTTTACTGAGATCAATGAAATGTCATTATTCCTGGCTATATAACTATATCAAAATAGTAGGTTGTAGAGACTGGAGACTAGGTTTGTAAATAATGGTTTCTATAGACTTTATCAAAAGAAAATGTATGACTGGAGAGAAATATGGGACTAGTCAAAACTTATATTTAAAGAAAAGAAAAGTACGTTTGTGAAAACTCTTGCAGGTTTCAATCTGTTTTACAGTAAAGATAATGCTTAGGTGTAAGTGGTGGGTAGACAAAACAGGAAATTACCTGTTCTGTGGGTGAAGAGAACTTCAGTGTAAACTTTCCCCCACATCATGACTCAAACCATGACTCAAACTACCAGGGATCCCCTTCCAGCCCAGTGCTCCAGCTGACAGGGGAACCTCCGGGGATCCCCTGTCATCTGGAGCACCACTCCATTTTTCCCCGGACCCCCGTGGCTCCCGGGCAGAGAGGAGTCATGGCTCCCTTTTTGCCAGGACCTGCGGGGGTCCCGGAAAGAACAGAGCTGCAGCTCCCTTTTTACCGGGACCCACGCAGGTCCCGGGCAGAGAGGAGCCACAGCTCCCTTTTTGCCGAGACTTGCGGGGCTCCTGGGGAGAATGGAGCCATAGCTCCCTTTTTGCCAGAACCCGTGCGGGTCCTGGGCAGACAGGAGCCACAGTCCCCTTCTCGCTGGGACCCCTGCGGGTCCCGGAGAGAAAGGAGCCACAGCTCCCTTTTTGCCAAGACCTGTGGGGCTCCTGGGGAGAATGGAGCCACAGCTCCCTTTTTGCCAGAACCCGTGCGGGTCCTGGGCAGAGAGGAGCCACAGCTCCCTTCTTGCTGGGACCCGCGGGGGTCCTGGGGAGAAAGGAGCCGCAGCTCCCTTCTCGCTGGGACCCCTGCGGGTCCCGGAGAGAAAGGAGCCGCAGCTCCCTTTTCGCTGGGACCCATGAGGGTCCAGGGAAGAAGGAAGCCTCCGCTCCCTTCTTGGAGGGACTGCGGCTTCCTGGGGAAGGGACCCACGGGTCCCTCCTCAGCGGGGAGCCACTTCTGCCGCGTCTACACTTGAAAAGTTAACTTTTGTTAAGTCGACTTAACAGAGTTGACTTAACTTTTCAAGTGTAGACATAGCCTAGGCTAGTACCAACAACATTATATAATGTTTACACATGACCAACAGGTGGAAGCTTCCATGTTCCATTAACAATAGTATGAGCCTTCCACTCCCTCTGCAATTATAATGGGGGATATTTTCAAAGGCACAAACAGCAGTCAGGATACTATTTCCCACTGAAGGTCAGTGAGAGTCTCCTCAGTGTCAGATGTGCCTTTGAAAATTTCTCCCATAGTCTGAAAATAGAATATTTTACAATCATTAGGTCGCACGTGAACTGCTGAGTGGTCAAAATGATACATTTATTACACTGCGTATAGGTTTATCAACTAATACGGTGAAAAAGCTTCTCACTTTGACCAGATTGCATTACAGTAAGTGTGGATGCAAAATGAGAATCCCTTTCTGGTGCTCATTAATTCATTACAAATCTGAAACCTATAGATTCAGCAAGTTTGCCTCTGCTGATTTAATTTATATAGCAGGACAGGAACACTGTTTCATTTTATGCAGATCAATGGGGAAACATCACAATAATAGATATTCTGTTTTGAAGGGCACAGACTTCTAGTCAGACCCTAGAAAATAGGGGAAAAAATAGTACACTTTGGGGAAAGAAAGTTTGACTAATAAGTGCAAAGTGGCCTTCATAACTGTCCTATTTTCACTGAATAATGCAACAGAAGGTAACTTCTTTAAAATAATGTAGTTAACCAGTCAAGTAAAAATCCTGCTGCTGTGTGAGATGATAAACATGTCTATTTTGCATGCATAACATGACTGCCATTCTGCAATGATAATGAAATTATATTAATGACTTATGTGAGAATAGTGTACTTCTCTGTAGAAGACAGAAAAGGAAGACTATGCCTGTTCCAAAGAGCTTACCCATGCTTCCTACAATAATTCTATTCTATTCAGGTCCTTATTCCTATCATCACTGTTGGGTTTTATTTTATATAGGTTCTTATACTATGCTCATCACCATAGTATGAGCGCCTTCCAGAAGTGCATTTAAGTAATGTCCTTGCATCTGTCATTATTCTCCCTCATTTTTTTCTTTCCAAGGAAGAAATTACATGAGGCTTGGTTTTGTTTAATTTTGTACTTGTCTGAGGTCTACTCTGGCATGTTATGCATGTACCTCTTATTGAAGGTAATGTCAAAAAATTCCACCTTGCATTCCAATGGAAAGGGATGAGGTTTGAGCCAGTTCTTAGATCCTAGGGGAATATTTTCCAGTCTCTGACTAGCCCGAGACAAAGCTCTGTCTCAAGCACACACAAGCAGTACCCTTGTGGAGGACAGCTCTGAGGAGCAGATCAGAGCTATCCACTACGGCACTCATGCTGGAGCTTCAGGCAATCAGATAGGGGTCCTGCTCCACACGATTAAATAGGTACCATAGTCTTAATTCATATTTCAAGTAAAATCAATATAGGTCCATGATGAAAATACAGTTGCAGATTTAAATATGTGGAAGTGCCTATACACCTGACTGGCCACATTTGGCCTCTCATTGGCTATGTCTACACTGGCAAGTTAGTTCGAATTAAGGAAGCTTAATTGGAACTAACTAAAGCCATGGCTACACTAGGCTTTCATTAGTTCAAATTAAGGGCTTCCTTAATTCGAACTAATAAATTCGATTATGCTATTCGAACTAAGGGTTAATTTGAACTAGTTAGTTCGAATTAACCAATGTGGCCATGTTAGTTCGAACTAATTGCTTACTTCGAACTAACTGGCCCATTGAACTCAATGCAATTCGCTAATTCGAACTAAGCAAGTGCCATGAATGGCACTTGCTTAGTTCGAACTAAATTTTTCTAGTTCGAATTAAGTTAATTCAAACTAACTAAAATTAATTCAAATTAGTTAGTTCGAATTAACTAATTCGAACTAACGTTAGTAAGTGTAGACATAGCCATTTAGACAATGTAAGTTGGTGACTTTCCCATCTTCTATAGGACACAGTCCACCTGCCCTATGTAGGGTAAAAATGTGCCCCCTTCCTGAAATTGTGCCCTCTTCCTGAAATTTCACTTTATTAACAAACAAACAAATTGAGACAACTTATGTCTAGTCCTAGCCTTCACCCTAGGGTGGGGTGCTCCTAGAGTTTGGCTTTGTCTGTGCCTCAGACACAAGATTCCTTTCCCAGGGCAGCCTAATTTTAAATCCTGCTTCCTCTGTGGCTAACTGGAGGCTTCTCCCTCCAGGCTTCATATTGCTGGCAAGTATTGCAGGCAAGGCTGGCTCTGGTTCATCTCCAGGATGGAGTACTCACATTTTCCTGTCCCAGCCTATTTGGCATTTGTCCACTCCACAGGCAAACAAGAATAAGCACTTGAACTCTTCAGATTAGGCACATTTTCAGAGGTATTAAGCATCTCTAATTTACTTCAGCTGGAATTTTGAGTGCTGATCACTTCTGCAAATCAGGCCCTGTGATGACAGATAGGTAGTTTAAAAACTAACTGCTGCCTTTTGAAACAGTTAGAATGCATGTCACTGCCAGCACAAGCGTATAGCTTAGTCCTCTCTTTCTGAAAATGGATCTACTTTCCCCCTCACCACTTTGTATCTCATCATTCATTGTCAACACTGTGGTCATCTTCACCCAGATTCTGTCCATGAAGACTGAACAAGTTTCTCCTGAAGTCTGACTCCCTCCTCTATCTTCCTTTTGAGAAAACTGTTGTAGTCATGACCTCTGGAATTTGTTATTATCCCTTTGCTGTGTAGAAGTGCCCTTGCTGCAGTGTCCTCTACTTGGGTGCACACAATCACTGACTTGTGGGATGTCTGGCCCTTAGCGTATGAACAGTAAACTTTACAGTCCCGATTTTCTCATACAGTGCAGTCACTGTGCATTAGCAGAATCCTGTTCTAACACAGTCATAACTGACTGAGGAGGCTCTCCTAGTCTATACAAACAAAGGCAAATGTTCTTTAGCACATGTATATTAACCTGTGCATACAAGTCAGTGTGCTAAAAATAGCACAAGCTAGGGATTGTGCTCATACAAAAGGATCCATGTGCAAACAGAAATCAGGTTGAGTCACTGTTTAAAATTTGGCCCCTTATGACTAAGTTTTTATAATTCATCTGTAAGTTAGTTTTAAGTTCTCATCGGGTCTTTACAGTGTTCAGCTAAGAGTATATCAATTTATATGTGGGCAAACTAATTGTTTTCTCAGGAGTCCTATCCATGAAAATATTATAGTCCAATCAAAATATGTGTTTTTGTTCAATCTTTTGTTCCATTTCACATGTGGTGAGTGTATTGTGCAATTTATAAAATAACACAGGAACATGTCATTCCACAATGCATAAAGCAGGTCTTGTTTTCATTTAAAATTACCTTTAGTACACCTAGGGACTAGTTGTCGAAATAGATTAAATAGCCATTAAGGAATTTATATCACATCTAACAAATATGTTGGAATGCCCTGAAAATCTTAGTGTGAGGAAATTTTTTGTCTATTCTTTATATATGTAAATCAAAAGGGTATGTGCAGCTTCCAACACTCAGAGGCTGGGGAAATATCTGAGGACTGATGTTCAAGATCTATATGTTTATCTTCATTCCAAAAATGAAGCAATGGGACAACAGGACTTCGAAGACGACCAGCATGTGGAACAGAATAAGAGCGAGGGATGAGGGTTTTATTATTATTTTATTTTATTTCTAGAGCTTTCATATCAAGTATCAGAACTAAATCAAATATATCCAGCTGTTATCCTTATCTATTTCCAATTATTTAGAAATTAAACTGCATTACAGACAATCTCACAACTTCTTTGTGCTTGAGAGTTCTCCAAAGTTCCCTGAACACAAGTTTCCTACTTAAGGAATTAGTTTCTGTAGTGGCACCTTCACCAATCTGGAAGGATAACTAAGAAGTTGGTCATATTCACTTATGCAGCTTCACAAAGTGTTAAATAGAGATGACTGGAATGGTTTTTTGTCTGTTCAAAATTGATTTTCTTTTAATCATAAAAAGTGAAAACTGAACATCTTCAGCCAAAAATGAAAAGTTTTGATCAAAAACGTCCAACCTTCCCCCTGCAAAAATTAGAGTTTTGGCCAAAAAAGTATGATTTGATGGTGATGGGGAGGCGGTTTTCTTACAAAAATACTGAAGACTTTGGAGAATAGAATGTTTTACAAGCAATCTTTTTCTTTCGTTGTAAAATCCAATTTTCTATCAAATATTTTTGGCTAAAAAATGTTTACCATCACTACTGCTAACATGCTGGACATTCCCATTCCTTCTCTAGATGCTGTTACTTCCTGGTCCACTGCTCTAAAGTCCGTTCTGTTTAGTCATCAACAGGTTTGCATCCGATGGCATCTGTAGGAGTAGCAGAACAATGGGAAAACAGCATGTAGTAGAGAATAGCAGTTTTTGCAGAGATGGATGTACAGATTGCACAGGATGTTGGAGCTGTTCATTATTTTCTTTGGACCTAGCTGTGCCAGTATTGGTCATAATAGGTACGTCTACACTTGTAAATTACTCTGCGTCTACACTACAGTTTCCTTAAGTCAACTTAAGACCTACTTTTAAGTTGACTTACTGGTTAAGTCGACTTTCTTAAATTGACTTAAACCAGTATAGACGTGGATTAGCCCTAAGTCAACTTAAAGGGTCCCCAGGGCTTTCCCACTGACCTCCCTCCCAGGGTGCCTGGCACAGCCAGAGCCTGGCGTGCCCACCCACAGGGCAGGACACAGCCCTGCCCACCCCATTCCTGTACTCTGCCCCTGTCCCTGTCCTGCTCAGCCCCCATATACCCTGACACAATGGGAAAGATGCTGAGCTCCCTGGCACTTTTGAAGGGGTGCCCCCCTTCCCACCATGCACCACTCCCAGGTCCACCTAGCCCCTACAAGTTGACTTAGGCATCCAGTGTGGACGTTCTAAGTTGATTTGGCAAGGTCAACTTTAAGTCGACCTAAATTTACAGTGTAGACATGCTAATTCGACTTTACAAAGTCGACTTATTTGAACAAGTGTAGACATACCCAGTGATTAGAGGCTTCTTTATTCTACAACTGATAGAATGAGACTATGATTATAAATATGTATAAACTATATTAAAGCCTCTGAGAAGCTATTAAACACTCAGTATTGAAAGCATCTTTTTTTTCTTAGCATACCCCTGTAAATTAAGATACGTGATGTGTGATAGTGTTATTCTGAATATTGCCCACATGATTCTAAGGCCTGGACTACACTGAGAGCTTAGGTCGATGTAACGCTGCTTACTTCGACCTTCTACAGCCTGCGTACACACTCACGCGGCTAGAAGGTTGAATTAAGTAGCGTTACAAGTCAACCAGGAGGCGTAGGGTTAAGGGCGAATTTAGTAATTCATCTTAACCCCAGTGTAGACATTGGCCTCTGGCTACCAACTTGGCAGCCCCCCACTAGGGCTGCTGCCGGCCCTCACAGCCCCCCGCCAGAGGTCACTGTCCACACTGGGGACAGAAGGAGCCGGAGCAAGAGTGTCCTGTGGACACTCTCCTCCGGTTTTATTATGTCGATGTACTAACATCGACTTTAGATGGTGTCCCAGTGTAGACATGGCCTATATGCAATCAAGCCCAAGCGTCTGACAAAGTAGGGTTTTCTCCCACTAAAGTTCATACAATAAATAAATTTGTTAGTCTTTAGAAGTGCCACAGGACTCCTTGTTTGTTTTGCTGACCAAGACTAACAAAGCTACACCTTTGAAACTGCCCTCCTATTATCTCGTCAAATCAAAACCAGAATTTTCTTTTCTAAGATTAATATGGACAGTTAGGCCCTGATTCAGCAAGGCACTTAGGCTATGGCTACACTAAACTTTAATTAGTTCGAATTAAGGGCTTCCTTAATTCGAACTAATAAATTCGAATAGCCTATTCGAACTAAGAGTTAATTCGAACTAGTTAGTTCGAATTAACCAATGTGACAATGTTAGTTCGAACTAACCGGCCCATTGAAATCAATGTAAATCGCTAATTCAAACTAAGCAAGTGCCATAAATGGCACTTGCTTAGTTCGAACTAATTTTTTCTAGTTCGAATTAAGTTAATTTGAACTCACTAAAATTAGTTTGAATTAGTTAGTTCAAATTAACTAATTCAAACGAATTTTAGTAAGTGTAGACATAGCCTTAGCGTGTGAAATGTTCCATTGACTTCATTGGACATAAAGTTAAGTGAATGGTTAAGACCTTCGCTGAATCCAGGGTTTCATTCAAATCTATCCATCAGCTCTAACTCTTTTTAAACTTTTCTGAAAACTAATAGAAATTCTATACAAATTTTCAGTTCAAATTGGTTTACTGCCAAGAAGAGAGAGAAAGAGACTCCTGCTGAAATCTTTCTTATACACACACCCTGTATGTTTCTGGCACTTTCCCAGTAGTTCTAATTAAATAAAATCCAAGCAATTCATAGTTCAAGTTATGACTGAAATTTAAAACTTACATTTTTGATAGAAGTGGAGCGACACTGAATTGACCCAAAATCATTTCAAGCAGTGTTGAGAAGACAAAAAACCAATGGTTTCTTTTATATTTGTAGGACATCTGTTTTCCCATCTGCCCCCAGGAGTTCCTTGTTTATCAGTCATATGAAGCAAAATCTCTCATAGAGATGGAGTATTTTGTTACATATGCATTCCCAAAGCATTTTTTTCGTTTATTTTTTCCAGACTACAGGCTCTTCATATCCTGTTTTATAGTGTTGCATCCAGATGAATCTGATGTTCTGAGCCATAATCTAATGTGAAGTGAAAAGATAAGAGTTAAATTTATCTTCACTATATGTTGATAATGGAATTCCTGACAGAGTGTCAAATGTATTGGGTTATATTAGGAATTTTTTCCTTTCAAGGTGATACATGTTCAGTGACAGGAACTGCACCCCATTTTGAGACGGGTAAGACTTACATAGATAGCAGGATGATAGTCATTAGGGTAAAAACTTAACAATACCTAAAGTTGCATTCCCTTCAAATGCCTGTAATGTTTAAAGAAAGAAAACCCTTCCCCATATCCATGTACTTTTAGAATGAATAATATTAGGGTATCTGGAGTGGTAAAAAAGTTGAAAATTAACATTTGGATTTTAAAAATTTTTTGCCCAGCTCTAAGAAAATCTTCTATTGAAAGTCATCATTGCTATATTAGCAGATCTCCAAATAGTGAAGGTCTCTATCACTCAGTTCTAGTTCATAATTTTTCTCCCATTTTAACCATATGAGGCCAGTGCCAACTGTAGGGAGAATCAACATCCTCACCTTACTCTTCAAATTCCAGTTTCAGAGCCAATTTTACTGTATACTTTGGGTGTTTAGCACTATTCCAGCATTTCCTATATATTCCCATTCCTGCATACATTAGAGCTAGACAAGTATTGGGAAAGGGAAAAGCTTTTGTGAATTCTCATTTATATAAAACTCACAGATTGGTATGGATTTTTGAAACTCCTTTTTACTCCTGTTTAGCGAAAGTGCTCACCCTCCTCCTCCACCCCCCCACCCCACAGCCTTTGATGTAGTACTACAGAAAGTAAAAAGAAGTGCTACAGAAAGTAAAAAGTGCTGAAAATATAACAAATGCCAAAACAAGAATAGTTGCCCTAACTGCTGTGCTCAGTGATATTCTGATAGGGAAACAATGAGGAGTCCTGTGGTACCTTAAGCTATGTCTACACTTGGCCAAATAAGTCGAATTAGCATATCCACATTCAAAAATTAAGTCGACTTAAAGGGGACCTTGCCAAATCGATTTAGAGCATCCACACTGGACGCCTAAGTTGACTTGTAGGGGCAAGGTAGACCTGGGACTGGTCCACAGTGGCAGAGGGGCACCCCTTGCCATGTGCCAGGGACTCAGCATTTGCACCATTGCACCTGGGTACAATGGGGGCTGACCAGGACAGGGACATTGACAGGGCGTAGGAGCGGGGTGGGCAGGGCTCTGCCCTGCCCTGTGGGGGGGCACATCAGGCTCTGGCTGGGCCAGTGACCCTGGCAGGGAGGGCAGTGGGGGAGCCCTGGAGCCCTTTAGGTCGACTTTAAATTGATTTGTATCCACACTGGCTAAGTCGACTTTATAAAGTCGACTTAGCCAGTAAAGTCGACTTTATACTAGGTTTTATAAAGTCAACTTTAAATTTCCTCAAGTCGACTTAAGCAGCAGGTTAAGTCAATTTAAGGAAATTGGAATGTAGACGCAGATTAAATTAAGTCGATTTAAGCAAGCTTAAATCAATTTAATTTAATCTGCGTGTACACTACATTTTCCTTAATTTGACTTAAACTGCTCCTTAAATCGAATTAAGGAAAAGTTAGTTCGAATTAATAACACCTAGTTTTAATTCGAACTAGTGCTTAAATTGACTTTATTAAGTCGATTTAAGCCAATGTAGATACAGATTAGCCCTAAATCGACCAGTCCCAGGTCCACCTAGCCCCTACAAGTCAACTTAGGCATCCAGTGTGGACGCTTTAAGTCGATTTGGCAGGGTCCCCTTGAAGTCAACTTAATTTTTGAGTGTGGACATGCTAAGTCAACTTAACAAGTGTAGACAGCCTTAGAGACTAACCAAAAAATTGGGGGCCATAAGCTTTTGTGGGCTGGAATCCACTTCGTCAGAAGCGTAAAGTGGAAACTTTTGTTTGTTAGGTATATATATACACATGCAAAAGTGAGTTACAATTTATGAGGAGGGTAAATGCTAATGAGGCCATTTCAATCAGCTAGGAAAAGGCCCATTCAGAACAACTGAAGAGAAGGTGTGAATTGCCAAAAGGGGGAACATTATTTTTTGTAATGAGCTAGTCTCTGTTCAGACCTAGTCTGATAGTGTCAAGTCTGCATTTCATGTTGAAGTCTGTTTTTTATATCTTTTTGCTGAATTATGGCAACTTCAGAAAAAAGATTTCAAAAACAGACTTCAGCATGAAAGTAGAGAGCTAGAATTCGTATGCAAACTATCAGACTAGGTCTGAGTAGAGACTGGGAATGGCTAGCACACTACAAAAATAAACTTTCCTCTTTTGGCAATTCACACCTTCTCTTCAACTGTTTTGAACTGGCCTCTTCCTCCCTAAGCGAATCAACCTCGTTAGCACTTGCCTTCTTCATAAATTGAAACTCACTATTTCAGGCATATATATATATATATCAACAAACTGAAGTATCTACTTCATGCATTTGACAAAGTGGGTTCCAGTGCATGAAAGCTTATGCCCCCCAAAATGTTTCTTGGTCTCTAAGGTCCACAGGAATCATGCCATTTGCTGAAAACAGACTAACATGGCTACCCCTCTGAATTCTGATCTGGGCCCCATCAGTCTCTAGGTTGAAACTGTTCCACTGTGACTCAATGATTTAAGAAGTCATCGAGTCAGACAGAGAGCTAATATGGGAATGACGCTGTATCTTGGTAGCTAGAGTTCTCATCTGAGGGCTGGTAGGCCCAGGATCCTGTCTCTCTGCTGCACTGACTTGAATTATTTATCCACAGAGGAACAGCTTCAACTAAGAGATTGAGATACCCCCATGTCAGAACATACCATAGCCTTATAGTTAGGATGTTCACCTGAGAAGTCACAGATCCTTCTTCAAATTTCTTTTCCTCATCAGGTGGAGGGGGAACTTAAACCAGCACTTTCCTGCAGCCCCTAACCACTGAGCTATAAGTTATGAGAGATGTCCTCCTCCCTCCCCTCTTTTGTGTAAGTCTGGTTATAGGGGCCTGATCTGGTAAGTGAGCTCTGAGCATGCTTACCAAATTGGACCCACAGGCAAGTTAGGTGGAGAAACACCTCTCATCCTCTGGTTCATGCATCACTCAGAGGTTTATGTATCCAGATGCCTGGTATAGTCTTTAAACCTGGCTTTGAAAAACTTAGTCTAAGAATTGATCCTACACCCATTCAAATGGATAGCAAAACTCACATCAACTGCATTGGTTCAGGACTGAGTTCACAGTCTGAATCACCATGCCAGAGGCTTTTATTAAGAATATTTCAGAGCTATACTTTGGTCTCATTTTTGCCATTATGTTTTTAAATAGTTTTGTTGGTTTGTTTTTTTTATATCTACCCGAGGAGGAATATCCTTCTATTGCCGTTATTACTCTGCTCTTCATCAATTTATATAATCATGCTGAAAAAAGCCATGCAGGGCGTTTAAAGAATCCAGCATGATGCCTCTATCACAGCTCGGCTGTAGTTCAGAGATTAAAAGGTCAAATATGTGCCTATGAAGGCCTTTTCCAGTTAGATACATCCATAGTCACAGATGAAGAAACCCAGCAGTGTCAAATAATATTCACTATACCTTTGAAAAATCAGTTCATGCTGCAGTAAATGAGAATGAAATTATAGGAGTGAAATTTTCTGCATTCTTTTTCCTGTTGAACAACATATCATTAGTTGTACTCAAAGTTACAGCTGAAAGATATTTTATATTTGCTACTTTATGTTAACTGTCTAGTACTATACAATGATACCACAATTTGGTATGTGACTTTAGTCACTGGAGCTGGTCAAAAATTTAAAACTTTTTTTCCATTAAAAAACCCAACTATTCCATCAAAATCAAAGGCTATGTCTACACTTGCTAAAATTAGTTCCAATTAGTTAGCATGGCCACACTAGAACTAACATGGCCACACATTAGTTAGCATGGCCACACTGGAACGTTAGTTAGCACTTGCTTATTTCGAATTAGCGATCCCCATTCATTTCAATGGCCGGTTAATTTGAACTAAGAAATTAGTTTGAATTAACATGGCCACATTGGTTAATTCGAACTGGTTAGTTTGAATTAACCCCTTAGTTCGAATACCCTATTTGAACTTATTATTTCTAATTAAGGAAGCCCTTAATTTGAATTAAAGCCTAGAGTAGCCATGGCTTTAGTTAGTTCGAATTAAGCCTCCTTAATTCGAACTAACTTGCCAGTGTAGACATAGCCAAAATGTTTTTCAGAAATGTATGTTTCGATGAAAATTCTCGAGTCCAGGATTGCATGATAGAGGGAAACCAGTCGACTAACTAACCCTCATGGGGTCCTAAACTGGGATGTGGCATACTCAAGTTCCTGTTCTGGGTCTCAAATATCCTCATTCAGTGCCCCAGTCCCTGTGCTATTTTGGGATCTCTTGCTCTTGTGTTCTTTCAAGAAAAGTTTCAAAAAAATCTGATTTTTGTTCTACGTCAGAAAAAAGACAAATTTCAAAATATTGACATTTTTCATGGAACAATTGTTTTCCAGCTAACCCCATTCACTATGAGGGGCCAAATCCAAGCCCCATTATTGTTCTCCCATTCATGCCAATGGGCATCTTTCAGTTGAACTGAATGGTAAGTGACTCAGACCCTCAGACTCTTAGCTTGAAGCTACTGTCTCATCAAAGAATATTAACAGTATAGACTGATTATTATTTGTCTCAACAGTACATGTTGTATTAATGACTTCCTTATTATAAGCATTTATTATCTATATTATAGTAGCACTGAAAAATGTGCTAAGCGCTGTCCAAACATAAAGAGGTACATTCCCTTCCCCAAAGAACTCTGGGTGCTTCTTGTCCAATATAATCATTATGCAGTGATTGGGTACTAACATCTGGTGTTCCTCCGCCCTAAGGTGGAGTGGAATCCCAGCATATCTCTGCTTCTTTCAGGGACAGAAGGTAATTTGTAATTATAGAATATATTACAAAAATTATAATGAAGTAATTAATACTTTTATTCCATTGTCTCTGTGTCTACATTTCTGATATGTGTCTTCACCCTTCTGCTCAGCTGTTGAAGCATCATTTAATCCAAAGGAAGGATTTGTGTCCACAACGTGTGCCCATTCTAAGATGTATGCGGGGGGAGAGGAGGAGAGATGATTGCTTAGAAGGATTCTGCTAAATAAAAAACTATATTTGTGACACAAAGGCAATTAAAATGAGGTGGAGGGCGTTGTCTTTCTTCTACACTTGTCCTTTATGTCAAACCTCTCAGAGATCACTCAGGGTCCATCTCAAAGAGCCTCACATTTCAAATTAATCCAAAATATCAGAGTAAATTTTTCACTTGCTTCCCCTCAGTGTTAGAAGTTAGTGGTTTTGTGTTTCTCTCAGCTGGCAAGAGATTATATTTATGAGTTGCACTCCTGAGCCTATGTAAATAATAGCCTCAAAGTCCATTTGTTTCATTTGAGACATTTTAACAAAATATTGAACAAAGCATTATCTCCTCAAAGAGAATTGTTACACCAGTTCCTTTAAATCCATAAATATATTATGTAGGCTCAGACTATATGGGTTTATGTGCTTGAGGAAAGCAGGATTTAATGGGTGTAATTTATGGTAAATATGTAAGATTTATATACTTATTTATTGATAGTGATAATCTATTAATAATTGAACCACAATTTCATGTCTATTATTTATACATACTCTGTGCTGTTACTCATCTACTCTGTTATATTATGGGTATTCTCAGTACATAGGCATTTACTAAGAGTACATTTTTAGGACAAAGTAAATTAGTTTTTCCCAATTTGAAATCAATTGGACATCATAGGTTCAAAAGTTTAACATGAATTTTGTTTGTGTTTAGCTTACAAAAGGGAGGGAGATATGGAAAAGATTCAGGACGAAGGGGGGCAATAGACAATGGAATAGGCAATTAATAGAGTGAAAGTCACACACAGAGAGGCTGTGATGAAGAGAAACAGAAGAAAGGAGAAAGAAATTCCAGTGTGAAAATATATCTGCTGTGCTCTGCTTCTTTTTCACAGCTCATGTAGTACAAAAAAAAAAAAAAAAAAAAAAGGCAGAGAATGACTGTAAATCTCTCTGCAGATATTTCCCTCCTGAGGGAATCCCTAGCAGGCACCGAGATTGCATGGCTCTTATACCTCTTTCCCCACAGCAGAGAGGAAATGCCCAGAGAGTGATGAGCTCCAATAACCCCAGCTGGTATGGTCCTGTAGGGACCATAGTGATGCTGGGGCACAGTAAAGCAGCTCCCAGGTTGCTCTAACTGGCACCCAGGGCTGGGAGCATATAGAAAAAGAGGCATACCCTGCTTCCTGATAGCACTCCCTCTGTGCTGTGCCCAGCATGAATTAAACACAGTAGAGACTCTAGGCTGGTATGTGTACTGCATTTCAAAGGACAGTGCATTAAAACCAGTTTAGTGAACTTTACGAATCCCAAAACTCCATAATTTAGGACCCAATTCTCTGGGGAGTCACAGCAGTCAGTGCTGTTATAACTTCACTGACATCAACATAACTGGGTTTGTAATGTGACGGAGAATCAGCCCTTCATTTTAAGCAGCACCACCTTAACTCTTCCCCATTCAGAACATTCCTATATAAGAGGCCAGAAGTACACTAAAAGCTTATCCTTCAAGAATGTTCATCTGTGAACATTACAATTACTCTACTGCCGTGTTTCAAACCTATTCGTTTTTTTGTGTGACGATGTGTTTTTAATGAGATGCTAAGGATGTGAGAGACAGCTGCTCCATTAATTCTCCCTTTGTGTTTTGTTATTGCAGGATTAGCGCCATCAGTATTTATGAAGGGCTCCCACATCTCACTGAATAATTTTAAGAGGGGCAATTTTGTACTTATATATATTGGCAACTCCACAGAATTTAGAGGGATGATACAGCTACCCATCAGAGAATGTTGAACCAGATTGGGGCCTGATCTGCCAACACTGATGCCCTTATTCATGTCAAATAGCACCTTATTCCATGAGTGATCCCATGGACATCATTGGAACTATTGATGCAAGCAGAGTATCAGAATCTGGCCCAAAGATCACACTTATGTTAGTTTTACACTGGTGTAACTTCACTGAATTCTTCATTTACCTCAATGCAAGTGAGGTGCCCCTTGAATCTTGTCATGAATCCTGATTTTGGTCCTCTTTTGGTATCCTGATATTTTCTTCTTATTGACTTGAAATTCCCAGAGATCCCAAGACACCGCATTTTCATTTTTAACATCTTTGTGGATTTTGTTACTGGTTACATAAATAATGCAACTAGTGGCTTGAGTACTGATTCGTTGACATGCTTTTAAAATTAAGCTTTAAAGATCAATGGTCATAATATTGCACAGGTGAAGACTGGAATTTTTGTTAAGCATATTTTGCCTTAATTATTATATTTTGTCTAATGTATCCAAACTTGAGAGAAGCCTGAGCCAAAACCACAGAGACAAACATCCTCATGCTTTTTAAAGGGAGTTTTAGAAACCAAACCTGTAGAGCAGTCCAAAGAAAAGCTCTGTGTCCAAACATCCCACAGCTCTGTGGGATTTGAAATCGAGATTTGAACTCAAAACTGAATTTTGCAGTTCAGCACAATCTCTATACAGAATTATTTGAACCAGACCCTTGTTCCTGCTACAGCCCTTGTGCGTATCTTTGATGGCAAAGAGATGCTATAAAACTGACTTAATCTGGCATTTTGAGGATTACCTTGGAATAGGGAATTCTTTGCATGCTAGAAGGCCCTCCTTTTGCAGGCCCTAGTATAGGTACATGGTGGGGACACAGCCAGAGAGAGAATGGAGCTAGAGTGTACCTGTGCTCCAATGAATCCCAGCTGTGTAGTGACCTCTCGGAGTGGCCACTACCCAATGTCATAAATTAGAACCATCCTGAGGTGGCTTTAATTTAAACCAAAGGCTAATCCTACCCCTGGCAACCCAGGGATCTGGGGAGCCACTTTTGCCTTACCTCTAGGTCCTGCACCCCATGTTCCTTGGTGAGCACTGCAAATTTAGCTCATTGTTCTAACCTTATTACTTTTTTAACCATTTTGCTTGTAGCATTCAAAGTAAACTCCCAGCTTTCAAGGTTGCTGGTGTATCGGTGACCATTTCAAAGGCCTGTATCCTCTACCCTAAGGAAGATTTCAGTTGTAGTGACTCAGGACTTTGATGCGACAGATGTCTTGCGATGTTTATTTAAAAAAAAAAAAAAAGGCTTTTATTTTGGTGTTCACAGCGAATGTTGTAGCAAACACCACTGTCTTGGCCACTTACCTTTAAAAAGCCCATGAGATCAGGATGTTATTTACTACTATTATAAGTATTAATTTCTGTGGTGCCAAAAGGTTCTACTCATAATCTGAGCCCCTCTATCCTAGGTTTTGTGCAATCATGCAGGAAAATATTGCCCTTTCCTCAATGACTTATGATCAAATTTAAGACAAGATGCAACAAATGAGCATACCAATCAATAGGGGAAATGTGGGATGAGGGTAACGGTAATAAGTCTAACTATGCATTCTGCTCCATAGCTCTGAATCATGTACAAAAAGTGGATAATTAAATAGCAGCAATTATGATTATAATTACCCTCTGCAGCACAGGCAGTCTGCAACAGTGCTTTCCAGCTGTGAGGATTTCTTCCCTGCTGAGACTCTGTCCTCTTTCAAGAAGCACTAGAGCCAGCCAAGGGAAAAGGAGAAGAAAGGGAAGATTCACTTCTTGGTTTGTTTGTTTTTTGCTTTGCTTAGAACTTGCCAAACCAGCAGCTTTTTTTTTTTTTTTTGAACATTCAAAACCACATGCTAAATAAGCAGTCAATATACCTGCTTCTTTGCTGTGTCCAAAGTGGAAATGACCCAGCACCAATGAAAATCAGTAACTTGTCCTGTCTACATGCTTTAAACATAATTCCTAAACACACATATCCCCCTCCCCTGAAAATTTCCCCCTGCATTTAGTTTTAAATAGTTTCTAATTGGAGAGGCCTGCATTTTTTTTCTTGTGCTCAGTTGTAAAGAAGAGCAGAGTCCTGGTCTAAAAGAGAAATTAAATGGACATGACAGCATTGTACAAGAAAGGAAGAAAGGAGCTTGTTTATATTATCTAAAAATGAGAAATTAAGTGTTCCCTAAAGTTAAAAAACCAAATAAATGCAGGGGAGACCTTTAGAAATGGTTCCTAATAAAGTGCCAAGCTACCCTTAGCCCTCCCTCAGATATTGGGAGCACAAGGAGTTAGAGGGGCCTTCCTTCACCCCTTTCAATGCCTGTTGAAAAGAAGGGGACAACTGGACCTGATTTTCAGAGATACTAAGCACTTGCAGCTGCAGGGTTAAGGCTTTTGTGGTCTCTGCATTCAGGAAAATAGGAGGACAGGTCCTGGAAGGGTAAGCTTCTCCCTCTGCCTCCAGGAGGTGCATTGCAAATATCTTCTTCAAATGCACAATAGCAAAGAGTTTTATCACTCCCTACAAATCCCAGAAACAATGCTGCATATTTTTGAGCACCAGCTGCCTCCACCTGATCTATGCCATGCAGCAATTTTTAACTTTGGATTAAATTTTCTGGGGACAACTTTGACTTTTTGGCCAAAAATGAATTTTGTGCTGTTTTCAATATATTTTTTTCATTAGCAAACTGAATATCTAAATCAAAAAATGTCAAGAAAAGCAGACAGTTTCCACAAAAATGTTTATGTAATCAGATCAAACTGAAAAATTTCAGCTCACCAACATGTAACACACAAAATACAGGGCGTGCTCTTGTTGAGTTCTCCTGTAACACACATCTCAAAGCCAGCAGGACTGCGCTGCAGCTCCCATAACACAAAGCTGTGCCTTAAAACCACAACCAAACCAGAGCACTTTGGCTCTTAAGGCACATCTACACTGGAGACTCTGCTAAGTCGACTTAACAAGGTTGACTTTAAGTCAACTTAAAGTCAAACTTGTTAAGTCGACTTAGAGAGTCCACACTGAAAACTCCAGTCGACTGCCTGTGTCCACACTGGCAGGTGCTAGGTCGACGGAGGAGTGGTGCATTGTGGGTAGCTGTCCCACATTGCATCAGGGCCTGGAGGCCAATTAGGTCGACTTAAGGGCACTTCCCTTCCCCACTGGCTTAAGTCAACTTAATAAGATCGACTTAAGAGTTAAGTTGACTTTCAGAGGTGGTGTTATTAAGTTGACCTAAGGAAGCGCTTAAGTCAACTTAATAAACACCCAATGTGGACGCAGGGGTCTTTAGGTCGACTTAACCATCCTTAAGTTGACCTAAGGCTCCAGTGTGGACATACCTTAGTCACCGAAGGGAGGTAAATCAGTGGAGCATCTCTTGGGCTGGGATATTTAAAAAAAAAATTAAAGGAGATGATAAAGAGAATAGAATAGGATGCAGTCCTGTAGATTGAAGGGGCTTGGATGCAGTGAGCCACAGGACATTCTAGGCTCCACAGTCTGATTCATTGCTCTGAAGAGGGAAATAAAGAAACAGAGACCATCCCCCACCAGCTCTTCAGAAACCTAACTCTCTTATTAAGGAACAACACTATATGTGTATTGCTGTGTTTCTGGATTCTGGCTACACCAGTCATTCCTGAGGGACAAGGGACAAAACCCAGCAAATTTCCTTCAGTCCAACTCTCCTCCTACCATTGAACTACCCACCTCTATGCACAAATAAATCTTGATCTCTTGGGGGCCACTAGGATCTCAGCAATTGCTTTCAGTGAGCCCAGCAACCTTTGTCTTTGATCAGCTTGGCTCCAAGCAGTATTGCTTCAATTAGCATAAATTATTAATTTATTACAGAGCATTTCAAGGGAATGGGAATAATTCAGCTGGATAAAGACATCAGCTGTGAAACTGGGAGGAAGTTGGAAGCTCTTATTTATGGGACATCTGGACTCAAGCCTCAGCAGTTTAAAACACGATGCATTGGCCTGAATCAAAAACATGGACTCAAAAACTCTGACATTTTGAGGTGCTCAGAATCTCTAAGGTTAGATCAGATCTTCTCCTAGTCTAAATCAGCCTTTCTCCAGTGACTGCAGTGGACCTATGTTGAATTTTCACCAGCTGAGGACCTTTTCTACTTGCCAACTTCACTCAATAATTTTTATTTTTTTATGAGAGGAACACTTAAGTAACAATCCTATCTAAGCACTAAAGAAGCGCCAGAATATAAAATAGGCGTGATTTTGCTAAACATCCAAAGCTATTTCATATGAGGGCATGAAACTAAAGACAAACAACACTTTGCAAAATCAAAGAGGAGAAAGATCAAGTATGCTGGAAAAAACAAACTAAATACTTCTTATTTTTGTCATCTTTCCTCCCACCCCCTTCACTGCAAAAAGCTGATTGTTGCATGGAAGGCAAATGTCTGAAAGTACACGGTTTTGTGTGTGGAAGTTCACTGTTTTCATCACAAAAGCTCGCATTTATTGGTAGTATATAGTGGTCACAGAATTCCTGGTATTCCACTGTTATCAGAGAGGATGGCAGCAGGGAGCTGAAATGCAGGAACTTCTTAGTTGGGTTGTTCTCTGTTTGCTGCTTAAAGCATGACATTTTGTGTTTAGATCCTCAGGCTAAATGGTGTTAGAAGTGAGGGAATGCTTCTCTCTAAAGATAGCGTAAAGAAAGAGACTCCCAGCCAGGGAGGCAGATATTCAGGGAAGGTAATGGAGCCAATAGCACAAATGGCTGTGTCACAGAAGTTTGACTTTTGGTAACTCAGAGTCATCTGGCCTTCCTGGATTTGTAGATTTGAGCAGTACCAGCATGTGGTTTCAGAGAAAGTACAAGAATACGAGGTAAATGCCCTGATATTTGCCATAGGTAATGTTGTGGGTGATATCCTTTCTGCCCTACCCCTCACTGATAAGGAAAAAAAGAATATGCTTAAGCAAAAGTCTTTTGATCCCTCTTTCCTAGGCAGGCAGAATAGTATATGTGAAATGGGCGAATTTAATACAAAGTGCCAGGAACAAGGGGAAACAGTTGCGACTTTTACTACCACAGCTCACAGTCTTGATGAACATTGCAAATGGGGAATAGTAAAAGAAGAACTAATAAGAGATACGACAGTTGTTGGTATAGGACACACCAACTGGTCAGTACAGCTTCAGTTAGACTAGATTTCATATTAGCAAAAGCCACAATGCAAGAAGCCATAAGGATCCAGGAATGTGACTTGTGGGTAGCCGTATAGCGGAGACTGCATCAGAAGATAGAATCATAGAATCATAGGGTTGGAAGGGACCTCACGAGGTCATCTAGTCCAACCCCCTGCTAAAAAGCAGGACCACTCCCCCTAAATTATCCCAGCCAGAGTTTTGTCTAACCGAGCCTTAAAAATCTCCAAAGATGAAGATTCTACCACCTCCCTAGATAGCCCATTCCAATGCTTCACCACCCTCTTAGTGAGAAAGTTTTTCCTAATATCCAACCTTGACCTCCCCAGCTGTAATTTGAAACCATTGCTCCTTGTTCTGTCCTCTGTTACCCTCGAGAACAGCCTAGCTCCCTCCTCTTTGGAGCAACCCTTCAAGTAGTTGAAGGTTGCTATCAAATCTCCCCTCAGTCTTCTCTTCTGTAGACTAAATAAGCCTAGTTCCTTCAGTCTCTCCTCATAAGTCATGTGCCCCAGCCCCCTAATCATTTTTGTTGCCCTCCGCTGGACTCTTTCTAATTTGTCCACATCCTTTCTGTAGTGGGGAGCCCAAAACTGGACACAGTACTCCAGATGCGGCCTGACCAGTGTCGAATAGAGGGGAATTATCACATCCCTCGATCTGCTGGCAATACTCCTACTGATGCAGCCTAATATGCCATTGGCCTTTTTGGCAACAAGGGCACACTGTTGGCTCATATTCATCTTCCCGTCCACCATAACTCCCAGGTCCTTTTCTACAGCACTGCTACTTAGCTGATCGGTCCCCAGCCTGTAGCAGTGCATGGGATTTTTCCGTCCTAAGTGCAGGACTTTGCACTTGTCTTTGTTGAACCTCATGAGGTTTCTTTCGGCCCAGTGTTCCAATTTGTCCAAGTCTCTCTGGATCCTGTCCCTGCCCTCCAGAGTATCTACCATTCCCCCCAACTTGGTGTTATCTGCAAACTTACTAAGCATGCAGTCTATTCCATCATCAAGATCATTAATGAAGATGTTGAATAGAACCGGCCCCAGGACCGACCCCTGGGGCACTCCACTCGTTACCAGTTGCCAACCAGACATCGAGCCATTGATTCCTACCCGCTGAGCCCGTTGATCTAACCAGTTTTCGATCCACCTTACGGTCCACTTATCCAACCCATACTTCCTTAACTTGCCAACGAGAATGCTGTGGGAAACCGTATCAAAAGCCTTGCTAAAGTCAAGGTATATCACGTCAACGGCTCTTCCCGCATCCACAAATCCAGTCATCTCATCATAGAAGGAAATCAGTTTGGTCAGGCACGATTTGCCCTTGGTGAATCCATGTTGACTGTTCCTGATCACTCTATTTTCCTCCAAGTGTTTCAGGATGGATTCCTTGAGGACCTGCTCCATGATTTTCCCAGGGATTGAGGTGAGGCTGACCGGTCTGTAGTTCCCTGGATCCTCCTTTTTCCCTTTCTTAAAGATAGGTACTATATTTGCCTTTTTCCAATCCTCCGGGACCACCCCCGTTCGCCATGAGGTCTCAAAGATAATGGCCAGCGGCTCTGCAATCACTTCCCCCAACTCCCTCAGCACCCTCGGATGCAGTTCATCCGGCCCCATGGACTTGTGCACATCCAATTTCATTAAGTGTTCCCTAACCTGACTTTCCATCACCGAGGGCCACTCTTCTCTCCAGTCCGCGTTACCCCGTGTAGTAGCCTGGGAGCTGGCCCGCCCTGTGAAGACTGAAGTAAAAAAAGCATTGAGTACTTCAGCCTTTTCCACATCATCCTCCACGAGGATGCCTGCCCCATTCAGTAAGGGACCTACACCACCTCTGATCCTTTTCTTGTTGCTGATATACTTGTAGAACCCCTTTCTGTTATCCTTCACATCTCTTGCTAGCTGCAACTCCAATTGTCCTTTGGCCTTTCTGATTTGATCCCTGCAGTCCCGAGCAATATCTTTATACGCCTCCCTTGTCATCTGTCCAAGCTTCCACTTCTTGTAAGCTTCCCTTTTATGTTTCAGCTCCCTGCAGAGTTCCCTGCTAAGCCACGCTGGTCGCCGTCCACATTTGCTGTTCTTTCTGCACATCGGAATGTTATCTTCCTGTGCCTTTAACAGGGTTTCTTTAAAATACAGCCAGCTGTCTTGGACACCTTTCCCCTTCAGATCAGCTTCCCATGGGACCCTGCCCATCAGCTCCCTAAGGGAGCCAAAATCTGCTTTTCTGAAGTCCAGGGTGTGTGTTCTGCTTCTTTCCTTCCTTCCATTGATCAGGATCCTGAACTCTACCATCTCATGGTCGCTGCTGCCCAGGTTGCCATTTACTTCTACTTCCCCGATCAATTCTTCTCTGTTTGTGAGCAATAGGTCTAGAGGTGCAAGGCCCCTAGTTGGTTCCTCCAGCATTTGTACTAGGAAGTTGTCTTCAATATTCTCCAAAAACTTCCTGGATCGCCTGTGCACTGCTGTATTATCTTCCCAGCAGACATCAGGATAATTGAAGTCCCCCATAAGAACCAGGGCCTGCGACGATCTGGAAACTTCTGTTAGTTGTCCATAGAACGCCTCATCCACCTCCTCTTTCTGGTCTGGCGGTCTGTAGCAGACACCCACCACAACATCCCCCTTGTTGCATTCTCCCCTAAACTTAACCCACAAGCTTTCAACCATCTTGCTTCCACTTTCATAGTGGAGCTCCGAGCAGTCATACAGCTCTTTTACATATAACGCTACTCCTCCCCCCCTTTTTCCCTGCCTGTCCTTCCTGAACAATTTATATCCATCCATGGCAGTGCTCCAGTCATGCAAGTTATCCCACCACGTTTCTGTTATTCCAATTATATCATAGTTCCTTGTCTGTGCCAGTACTACCAATTCTTCCTGCTTGTTTCCCAGGCTCCTCGCATTTGTGTACAGGCACCTAAGATACCGGGCCCATTGCCCTACTTTGCCCTGTTGATTCTCCCTCCTGTCGCATCTTCCCCCTTGCAATTTCTCCCGATGTCCTCCTTCCCCACTCGCCTGAGGTATTTTGACTTTATCAGGAAAAAAAAAACAATTATTTGACCCCAGCCCCCAGTTCCAACTACCCTCTCTTTTATTCCTGCTGTTACAGCCCCAGCATCCCCCAAGTTCCATCCCTTCCCCCAGGTTTCCCTCAGTTTCACTTACCTGTGGGTCTTGGTCATCTTCCCCCTTCGGACCTAGTTTAAAGCCCTCTTTACCAGGTTAGCCAGTCTGCTTCCAAATATGCTCTTTCCCTTCCTGGATAGGTGGAGTCCGTCTCTGCCTAGCAGTCCTTCTTCCTGAAACAGCACCCCATGGTCGAGGAAGCCAAAGCCCTCCTGGTAACACCATCTCCGCAGCCAGGCATTCACCTCCAGGATGCATCTGTCTCTACTCGGGCCCCTACCCTTGACCGGGAGGTCACAGTCCTTGCAAGTCCACGCCAGGATCTGGGTAGAGATATCCATGGTCAGTATGTCTGTCTGGATACAGGCGCAGGTGGAGGAGACAGAAGCAGTGCTGGCACAAGCGGTGCAGGTCCTCTTCACCATAGTAGCTACACAAACCACAAACTTCACATAAATTCCCTCGCAAACTCCCCTGTTTGCAGTCCCTGTTCGCAAGCTCCCCCTGGTCGCTCAGCCACTGGCTTTTAAGGCCTTCTCTGCCTGGGTCAGCCCTTGCCCCTCGTTAAGCACACAGGGGAAGGGTGATCACAAGGCTGATTGAGCTGAGCAGGGCTGAGCAGAGAACAATGGTACAAACAGCCCCCAGACAATCACACAATCACAATCCCAACTCACACAGTAACTGACAATTCACAGAAATCACCTGTGGGAAAAAAAGACACAAGCACAAGCACACACAGTCAGCAATTCACTCTCTCCCTTGCTTCTTATACTGACACAGTAAAGAGAAGAGACAAGTGTGAAAGGAGCAGGCAGAACCAATTCACAACGTAAGAACAGTGCACAACTAGAGAATGGGAGAACAAAGAATCTTAACAGGAGCAAAGGTTGGAAAAGCTGTGAATGTGGCAAGGCCCAAGCTACAGCTCACAACAACGTCCAGCAAGAGAGGCAGAATATAGAAAATGGCAAACAATGGGACATTTTGGGTGCATGCAGGTCACCAAGGCTATGTCTACACTTACTAAAGTTAGTTCGAATTAACTTAATTTTAGTTAATTAACTTAATTCAAACTAACTACAATTAGTTTGAACTAAGCAAGTGCCGTTCATGGCACTTGCTTAGTTCAAATTAGTGAATTGCATTGAGTTCAATGGGCCGGTTAGTTTGAACTCAGCAATTAGTTCAAACTAACATGGCCACATTGGTTAATTCGAAACTAGCTCGAATTGATCCTTTGTTCGAATAGCATATTCGAATTTATTAGTTCGAATTAAGGAAGCCCTTAATTCGAACTAATGAAAGCCTAGTGTAGCCATGGCTTAAGTTAGTTCGACTTAAGCTTCCTTAATTCGAACTAACTTGCCAGTGTAGACATAGCTCAAGAGTTTTGGAATCAGTCCAAGAGGGAGTTTGATCAGAGGACAATGAGTCCATACGTAGAGGAACTCCTATCCTTGGTAGAACAGGCAACTGGTACACAAGCGTGAATCCCAACAGTCAAAATCTTAAATTAAAAACTGATACTGGGACAGCAGTCACTGTAATTCCAAAAAAGATTGTGATCGTTGCTCCTATACTGGAGATCTGCAAAGACCAAATAAATTTTGAGGGGCTAGTAACAATACACTGGGAAATTGGTGAAAAGATGGAAAATGCTTCACGCCACATGATATGTAATAGATTGACAACTCCCCACCTCTTAGAGAAACAGGAATACATTAATGGCAAAAAGCAAACTGTGTAAGAGATGCACCCACTTGTCTTCACAGGGGCTAGAAAAGCTCACGGGGGAGTATAAAATAAAACTGCTGCAATCAGTGACTCTCTTTGCTTTCACAGCCCCATACTGTATCCATATACTCTTGCCAGAGAAAGTCAAAGAAAAGACTGAAGGACATATGGGTTATTTCCCAGTTAAAAGAACCCGCTTCCTGGTATTTGGTGATGACTGTAATACTAATGCCTAGTGGCAAAATCCCCTTTACTAAAGAATCTATAGGTTACTTCCAAGAAGGACAGTGACTCTAGGGCAGTGACTGTAGTTAGTTTCCACCATCTTTCATTGGGCATATCTTCAGAACTAAAATGTTTCCAAAAGAGATCAGGTGGGGTTTGCCTGCCATCTTTGCCACGTAGAGGATGTGTTGGTATATGGCAGAGATAAAAATGAACATAATGGGCAACTATGTATGGTTCTAAGATGCTTACAACGAGCTGGCCTCATTGCATGAGAAATGTGAGTTTGGACAGGAGCAGATCATTGCAATGGGGACTGCCTGAATCTTCAGGGACTCTATCTGGAGACCCTGCACCCTACTACACCTCACCCCACAAAAGTGGCAGCAAACGTGGATTCTCCAGGCCTGCCTGGAAAGCAATCAGTCAAAGCCCAGGATTAAAAGAGCTGCATGGCCTGAGCAGGTCAGCTGCTGGCTGAAGCCAGACAGTTGAGGAAGTGTGCTCTGCTCTGGCCAAAGGAGTTTAACTGGCTGCATTTACTGGCCCTCGGGGAAAGAGAACTTGAGAACTTTAACCTGAGGAAGCTGGTGGAGCTGAAGTAACTGGTGGGGAAAAGCCCAGAGAATGCAGCAACAGCAACTAGTTAGAGGAAGTAATACATGGATGCTTTTTATAGGGTTCCTAGGTTAGAACCTGGAGTAGTGGGTGTGCTTGGGTTCCCCCACTGGCAAAGCAAGGAGATAAAGCTCCTTTGCAAGCCTGAGCTAGATTTAAAGAGACTAGAGATGGGCTGAAGACACGGGTGAGGGCGGACAATTTCATGAATGCTGCAACTCCAGAAGGTGTCCATTTTTTATTATATGTTTTGACCAGAGATCTGAGCCCTGAAGATTTCCCTAGCCAGGTTGGCAACTTACAGGGGTTGCCAGGAATGGGGAAAAGATTGCAGTACCACACCTGACTGACAGGAGGCATACAGGAGATGCCTGAAATAGACCGCAAGCTCTCAGTTGTGTGATTGGGTGTGAAACCACTGGATGACCTCCCACTGAGGATTCAAAGATTTGACTATAAAAGACATGCTTTTCTAGTCACATTGAGGAAAACATTAATACCAGTGGATACTATCTAGAGCCCCAACTGAGAAGCTGCCCATGGAAAAAGACAAGGCTTTAGAGAAAGATGTCAAAACCTACATTGATCTTGATCAGGCATTACTTCCAGCATCTGCCAGCTGACTTCAGCAAATCAGAGATGAACAACTAAAGGATAAGATTTGCCATAAACAAACTCAACTCTGCCAGAAAGGAGTGGGGTTGAAGGACTCAACTTCCAGCAGACATATTACTATATTGGTAGGATGAAAATTACCTTCACGTGGCTGATGGCCTGCTTCTGAAAGATGTAGTATTCTTATCTCTGGCCCTTCAGAAAGATATGCTATCCAAAATCCATGAGGTACATCAAAGTATAAAAAAGAAGGCTTGAGCACAACAATCCATATGGTGGCCCTCGCTGAGTAGGCAAAGTCAAATTTAATAACGGGAAGTGCAGGATCATGCATTTAGGGACAAATAACAAGAATTTTTCTTATAAGTTGGGGGCACATCAGTTGGAAGTGACGGAGGAGGAGAAGGACCTGGGCGTACTGGTTGATCACAGGATGACTATGAATCGCCAATGCGATGTGGCCGTGAAAAAAGCTAATGCGATCCTAGGGTGCATCAGAAAGGGTATTTCCAGTAGAGATAGGGAGGTGTTAGTACCATGATACAAGGTGCTGGTGAGACCTCATCTGGAATATTGCGTGCAATTCTGGTCCCCCATGTTTAAGAAAGATGAAGTCAAATTGGAACAGGTGCAAAGAAGGGCTACAAGGATGATGCCCCATGAGAGGCCACTTAAAGAGCTTGGCTTGTTTAGCCTAACCAAAAGAAGGTTGAGGGGAGATATGATTGCTCTCTATAAATACATCAGAGGGATAAATACCAGGGAGGGAGAGGAATTATTTGAATACAGCACCAATGTGGACACAAGAACAAATAGATACAAACTATCCATCAGGAAATTTAGGCTTGAAATTTAGATGCAGGTTTCTAGCCATCAGAAGAGTAAAGTTCTGGAATAGCCTTCCAAGGGGAGCTGTGGGGGCAAAAAACATAGTTGCCTTCAAAAATGAGCTTGATAAATTTATGGAGGGGATGATATGATGGGACGGCTTAGTTTGGCAATTGTCCATTTTTTACTACTGGTGATAGATATGCCAATGACCTGGGAAGGGGCCTTACATGGCTTGGATTCTGAATTATTACAGAGAATTTTTTCTTGACTGGCTGGTGAGACTTGCCCACATGCTCAGGGTTTAACTGATCACCATATTTGGGGTCAGGAAGGAATTTTCCCCCAGGGCAGATTAGCTTGGGCGCTGGGGTTTTTTTGCCTTCCTCTGTAGCATTGGGCATGGCTCACTTGCTAGTTGATTCTCTGTATTTTAAAGTTTTTAAATCATGATTCGAAGACTTTAATAACTCAGTCATAGGTTAGAGGTCCATTACAGGAATGGGTGGGTGAGGTTTTGTGGCCTGCGTTGTGCGGGAGATCAGACTAAATGATCATATTGGTCCCTTCTGACCTTAGAATCTATGAGATTGTAGTTGAAGGCCGTGGCGGTCTTAGTGATTGCAGGGCCCCGTGCAAAAGTCAAGGACAGGGCCCTCCCATGCCACATGGGGGCCCCATCCTTGACTTCCCTCCCCAGGTCCCCACCGGCCCCCCATATCTCCCAAGGGGTCCCAGTCCCTCATTGGATCCCCACTGGGCTCCCCAGCTGGTTCCCCTCCAGCCGAACCCCAGCCACAGCTCCCTGCCGACCCCAGGCCATGCTCCCTGCCCCCCGCCAACCCCCAGCCCTGGCTCCCCGACCCACCCCAACCCCAGCCTGATCCCTGCCCCCCCACCAACACCCAGCTGCAGCTCCCCAGATCCCCACCCCTCACTAACTCCTAGCTGTGGCTCCCCGGCTCCCTGCCCCCCCCCAACCAGATCCCCACCACCTCTGCCGACCCCCTGCTGCGGCTCCCCTCCCCTCGCCGGCCTCTCCCTATCCCCATGCTGACCTCCATGCCAGCCATGCCAGGGCCTCCACAGGGCCCCCCACCTCCTGCAGCTGGCCCTGGCACCCATGTCGGCTTTGGTGGGGCCACTGCCAGGCCCCCAACCCTATGCTGGCCGCTGCTGCCGGGTCTCTGGTCACCCTCCTGTGGCCCATCTCTCCTGGGCTCCCACCGCAGCCCCCCACAGTTGAGACTTGGGGAGACCCTCAGGCTGGGGACCCCGGGGCAGTTGCCCTACCTCCCCGCCCTCTAAGACCACCTGTGTTGAAGGCAATGAGACAAGTAACAAGGGGAGAGAGAGAAGTGGGGGGGGGGGGGGAGGAAACTATCAGAAGCATTACTCTTTGAAAAACTATCTGACATATTTGGCATCGGGTAACCACAGATTTATTTTTCTGGAAAGGACACATATTACTGTAGTCAATTACTTTCCTAAATATATTGATTTGGCTATACTTACAAACTATTGGCACAGATCATCCAGAAACTAAAGTATTTACAATGCATGGAGTTCCTGAAGTCTTTGTATCTGATAATGGACCTCATTTTACTCTGAACGATTTCTAGCATTTGCACAGGACTTTGATTTTCAACATGCTGGTAGTCCATATTACAACCAAAGCAATGGGAGGTGGAGAAAGCTGTGCAGACTTTAAGATGATTTCTATAAAAATCAGTGCACCCACATAAAGCACGCTTGGCATATCAGTCAACAGCAGTTCTGTCTGGCTTGTCTCCAGCAAAACTTCAGATGGGCAGATGACCAAGGATGCCTTTTCACCTAGTGCACCTAGACATTAAAACCTAAAAGACCTTACCTGAAAGAAAATAAAAAATGGGTTGGTAAAATAAATGTTAGGCAGCAACAAATCAATGTTTGGAGCAGAACAAAAACACTACCTGGCCTGAGATCAGGGCAGAATGTTGGGCTCAAAAGCTCACAGACATTTGGAATTGTTTGGATGCAGACAGAAACTCCCAGTTCTTACTTAATAAAGACTCCAAAAAGACTGCCCCAGAAGAAATCAGGTTCATGTTCAGCATTTGCCAGCACAACAAAGAGAAATCTGGTAACTTCCGGTATTTTGTCAAAAAGTAAACCCTCTCCACAGCTGAAATGAGAACATGTTCCAGAGCACTGATCATATCCCCCTTAAAGATTTAATAGTTTAGAATGCTCCTCAGGAATATTTAAAAGCAGTTGATAAGGGGACTTAGTAATGTAAAGGTTTTAAGGAATTTGAAGTTTATTTTAAATTGGGAGGTATACCTTGGCTTATAATTTTTTTAGTCTTTTATTATAAAGGAAGAGAGATGTAGAGTAGTTATAAAGTTACTTATCTTCTTCAAGTTCCAAAGGGGTAGCCGTGGTAATCTAGGTCAACAAAACAAACAAGGAGTTCTGTGGCACTTTTAAAGACTAAAACATTTATTTATTGCATGAGCTTTCATGGGAGCAAATCCCACTTCATCAGACGCTTTGAAGACGAAGTGGGATTTTCTCCCACGAGAGCTCGTGCGATAAATTTGTTAGTCTTTAAAAGTGCCACCAGGATTCCTTGTTTGCTTGTCTTCAGTTCATCGAGAAGACTAGGATACGTTGCAGCAGGGAGCTTAATAAATGTAGGAACTTCCTGGTTAGAGAGTTCTCTGGTTGGTACTTAAAAGCATGGCTCTTTATATTGTATGTCTGCACATCACAGGTAGCACTTGCCAAATTTTACCATAGATCAAGTTTGCTAATAGTAGAGACTGAAAATATCTGCCTCTTCTCCCCCCAGATGAGTTTTTACAGAGTAGGTTTAAACTGCCCAACTGCAGCATGGGTAGAAAGAGGCAAGGATCATTTCTCCCCCCCCCCCCCCCCCCCCTTTTTTTAAATCCCTTTGGGGGATTGGGCACAATCCTTGAACTTCCAATGGATGGTCTGGCTGAGATGCACGTGGTGAAGTAGCCAAAATAGGAGCGCAAAGATAGTTATATGCCACCTTTATACCCTCCACACACACTCCAATTCCTGGGGGCGAGTGGGAGTTGGTTCAGTCCCCAGCACAAGTTAGAGCAGCCTCAGGGCTGGTAATAGCCTCCAAAGGGATATCAGAGACAGCTGCGCTTTGGCCCCTCCCTGCCCTATGCCGGGAGCTGCTGGGGTGGTGGCACCAAGCAATATCAGGTCTGCTACACCACAGGGAGATATCTTTATGCTTGGAGAAACCTCTCTGGCTGGCTTTGGCCTCTTTGCAATACCAGAGTAGTGCAAAGTGGCTGTATCAGAGTCAGAGATCTGGCCCCTTGAGTGCAATGATTGCTTGAGGCTAGTGCTGACGTAACCCCAGTCATAATGAAATTTAACACAGATAAATGTTATCAGCTGTGCTGGGATAGTTCCTATATTGAGAATATCCAAGCACACAGTCATTAATGTCCTGTGATTGAGCAAATATGTTAAATAAAAGATCAAGACAGAAGGATAATCTTAATAGCCAAGAAAATGAAATGTATAGGATGAGATTGTTTGATTATATGATGTGTGCCGAACAAGAATTGAGTGTAAATTATGTTTACTTCCCACCTCCCACAGAAATGGCTAGAGGTCTCCTGGGGCTACCGTGGAAACCTATGATCTAATAGAACTATGAGAGTTATGGCAAATACAAGCAAAATACTGCCATCAAGTGCCCATTTTAAATAAGTACAGAACAAATTGCTTCAACTGTGCTGTTCCCCAGTGTTTGAATCCTAACACCTATTTTGATTTGCTGTTACAGCCTGACCTGATCCTATGTCATATACTCCCCTGCATTTAATTTCCTCCCATTCTGTAAGTTTCCCATCTTCAAAGCATCTGATGAAGTGGGATTTTCTCCCACGAAAGCTCATGCGATAAATAAATCTGTTAGTCTTTAAAAGTGCCACAGGACTCTGTTGTTTTTCACGCTAACACTGTTTGAATGCAAATGGGCAGAGAAGTGCAAGTAACTGCAGAAGCATGGCAAACAAGTTTATAAAAGCACCCCGCCACCCCAAAAAAGCCCCTGATATTTTGCTGATACTATCTTTGCATTACTGTGGAGGCTTTCCCTTAACGTTTTTCCTTTGAACACCCAAACTGTGATTAATAGGAATTATTTTTGTTTGAAATTCCATTATTTGTTAAGGCAAAAATATATATGAATACATATTTATAAATGAGGCCCTCTTTAAGATATTATAATGGTTATCTCCCACCATGATATTTAAATTGTGTGATACCACTTATATTTTTAAAAGTATAAAATTGACTTTTGTTGCAATAAAATGATTTTTTTTGAAAAAAACTAGTCACATGACACACAATACAGAACAACACTCATACATATAGGACAAATTTACAATTAAAAACAAATGGCACCCGATTTACATCTATTGCTATACAAGATAAGGCATTAAGAGCGACAATTTATAAAGCAATGCATTTTTAGAAAATAGACAGATAAACCAAAGAGTTAAACATTTAAATAAACAAGTTATTACCTTTTAATTAAAAAATAGATTAAAAATTCAAGTCAAGTTATTTGTCATATTTATTGTATTAATTTAGTAATTTGAGGCGTTTACTTTATTTTAAAACTTTTTTATATGGAATAAGAAAGACCTATGTTTCAAATATTAGTCAGTGGTTAGGATTAGAAACAGTGTGCATTTCTGTTGCTTAGCAACCATATCCTCAAAAAAGTTAAGAATATTTCCAGCTGCTGCATTCCTGAAGGGTTAAAATAATGAATTTAATGGACTTATTTAAAGTAAAGATTTTACCTGGTTTTCTCTTTGCTTTTTGTTCTCCTCCGTTTTCAGTTGCTTCATCTTTTTAGGAATGGTGGTTTCTGTAATAACTATAACTTTTCAATTTAAAAAAAAAAAACAAAGAGTGAGGCCAAGTGAGGTGAGGTGGGAAAGTGGGAGAAGAGCAATATAGGAAGGGAGGAAGACTTGAGCCGAGATAGATTAACTCTGTTAAGGTATCTACAAGCACAGGCAGCAACAGAGATTTTAGCAGAGACGATATAAGGGAAAATGTAACAGGTATGTAAAAAAGTTTGTGAAAAAAAGATTATGTTATTAGCTCAGATGGGTGGCAAGGGTGCATGAAAGCAGTTTGGAACCCGCACCTCTGGTTTTTATCCTCGCTCTGAGAGGAGAGTGGGGGTTGTTACTTCCTCTTGCAAAACCTGACTTTGTTCCCCCAGTGTTTGTTGCTTTTGTGTTCATGCCAAATGGATTGCAGGAATGCCCTTGCCTAGCAAAGTTAACTGGTTTTGGGAAACTCTGCATGTTAATGCATTAATATTAGGTATTACATTGCTTTTAGTTTCTTTCTTTGAAATTCTTTTCTATCCATTCCCCTGCAATCAAGTCATAGCTCCTGTCTTCTAATCAATGTGCTCTGTGAATTGTTCTATTTTTTCCTTTATCTGGCTTACCAATCCAGTGAAAGTATTGTTTACTGCCTCTCCCTTCTGTGCACTTACTTCTCCCATTCTGACAGGCACCAGTCTAGAACTAAGCCTACGCTAATGGAGACAGTACAATCTTTCTGATTCAATTGAGCAGTGAGTGAAAACCTGCTCAATCGATTTGGTACTGGACACAGTAAGACCACCCCCCTCAAGAAGAGAGGGCATTTCCCTTCAACTCAGCACAGTGGAGACGCCATTGGAAGTAGGCGTTAGGAAGTCAAAGGGAGATACACAAGTTATTTTACATCGCTTGCACATCTCCCTTCGATTGCTACCAAATTCTGCATCTTATGTAGACCTGGCCTAGCTCTTGATCTAAGTTTTATTGGAACCTGGCTTTTATCATATGGTGATGGCTGCAGTGTAGTGGCACCTGTTTCATTTGGAGTCGCTACCTGAAGTCACATATATTCATAACAGGGACAGCACTTCCCTTTTTACCAGATTTCTTACCACTGTTTTATTCTGTTCCTGTGCGTGCTACAAAGTATAATGTTTCTTGACTGCTTGCTGCCCTGCTAAGAGAGCGGGACTGTTCCAGGGCTCTGTTGTTTTTCTGAATTCTTTTAACTCTCTTTGTTTCTGTTAGTTGCCTCACCAATTTTGTGGCATGTTGTCTACATTTTTTACTCTTATTATTTTTGCAGGTCACAGTCTCTGCTCTAGCCTCCATTCCATATTTTTCCTTGCTATCTTTTTAAAAAATTAATATGGCCCCTTGTTTTTGGTAACCCAGCACGTCCATTCCTTATCAAACTGTGAGGATTAGCAGGAAGGGGAAAAGTGAGTTCCCTAGCTCAAACTTTTCTGCCATGTTAGGTCACGATTCCCACAGAGAGCAGCTCATTTACTTACCAAATCAACAGTCGGGGTCACCAGTGTTGTCAGGTGTTGGCTGCATGTGTATACTCCCCGTATATATGCTGTCCCAGCTCTGTGCAGATAACCAAGACACCACTCCACAGTCAAATGATTTGACAGAACCACAGATCCATTTAGCAACAAAGACACTCGGCTAGGTTTATTATAGAAAGAGCAAAGCAGAAAACACCTTATATGTGCTACAGGTACACTTAATATTGTATGACCCTGACAATTTTACTGGTTCAGTAAAGGGCAGGACTTTCTGTTCCTCAAAGATTCTTCCTCTGAGACCCTCTTTTATGCATTAATAAAAACAGGTTGCATATTGTCCCACTGACATGTATAGTTGGCTGACCAGAAATCCCTGATTTCTGGACACAGTTCCCAATTTAGATACTCTGTCCCTTGCAATAACCTGTCTCTAGAAATGTCCCTAGTTGACTTTGTCACCAAACAGTGATGCAAAATTGTAATAAATAAATGTGACACAAATAATAAAATTGTAACTTCTGCATTACAATTCAGATTTTACTCAAATTCAGGGCCATCCCTAAAGGGTGCAGGGTCCAGGGCAAATCACACTCTGTGGGCTGGCCTTAACGTTGTTATAGGGAAGAAATCTGGGCTGTCATAGCTGTCAATTTCACTGCTGGGCTAGAGCAGTAAAATTGACAGATAAGCCTTCAGGTAGAGCTCAGCTCCTGGCTCCAGGACAAGGCAAGCCTCTGGGTTCTCCATTTGGCTTTCTGGGCACCAGGCTTTGAGCCTGGGAGAGGGCTGCCACAGGGCAATTTGTAGATGGTTGTCAGCCCAGGAGATGGGCTATTGCTACCCTCTCTGAGCTGAGGTGGAGGAGGCTGCTGCACCCAGCTGGGACCCCAAGATGCAGGCAGCTGCTGCCCATCTTCAAGCTGGGATGTGGGAGGCTGCCCTCTGGCTCCTGGTTGCAAGCCAGGGCATGGTGGCTGCCACCCAGCTGCAAGCCCTGTTTATGGGGAATGGGAGGCTGCCACTGGGTTCCCGTTTAGGGTGCAGAAGGCTGCTGCCCAGTTCCCAGGGACTCGGGCAGTTGCCAGATTCTGCCTGCCTCCCCTGGGACTGGGTGGGACGTGCGCAGCTGCCACCCCGTGCCCCAGGACTGGGAAATCAGATTTCCCTGGAAATTGTTCCAAAACTCTGGTCAGCCTAGTGTATAGTTGCCATTCCCTGCCA
>ML685776.1:10125449-10151023 GCA_007922175.1 Pelusios castaneus
GTTCCAAAACTCTGGTCAGCCTAGTGTATAGTTGCCATTCCCTGCCATGGCAAGGTACCGCCCTTTGACTTAAAGTTGACCTTGTTAACTCGACTTAACAGAGTCGACTTAACTTTACAAGTGTAGACATAGCCTAGGGTATTAGGATGTCCTGGTACCTTTCTGGAATGTGCTTCTGCCTAACATTTCTTTGAAATACGTGTTTGTTATACCAGCTGTGTTTTTGCCACTTGCTCTGAGCCTGCCAGCATTCACACTATGACTTCTGCTAACTTTGCTTAATAACAGACTTGACCATTACTTTAGCTCAGGCCTCATATCTGGCATCTAATACTAGGGCTCAGGACTCAGACCTGGCCTGTTATTCTAGGCCTCATGTCTCAGACTCTTACTTTTCTAGTACAGTCACAAATTAAAGCAGCCCTCCCTAGCAGAACCACTGCAATGAGAGGAGGTAGAAACGTCATCAACACAGCACAAGGTGTGAATCTCCCAAGCATAGCTGCCTGCACTGGGAAAGACAATACAACCTACCCTGTCGGGGGAGTATCAATTCCTTAACATTTTTCTTTCTGTTTTTATGATCATCCTCATTACCAGCTTGCACAAAGTAAGGCTAAACATTGCTCCAGTGCCCTCATTATCTCTTTAGAACATATTATTAAACATCGTTTTCTCTTCATATTATTTAAAAGAACTCCTAGCACCAAATACCTACAAGTACAAGTTCTTTACAATCACTGAATAAAGTATGTTCCCTGCCTCAGAACTTATAGCGCAAAGGTGATTAACAAAACGAAAGATGGGACAATATATCGGAACGGAGTGAAGAGAGAACCTTTTAGTGAGGAGGAGGAGGAGAAAAAGGGAAGAAGGATTCTTGGATGGAGCGGTTGTTAAAGGAAGAGACAGAGAGGTCTATGTTGATAGAAATTCTTTGATTGTTCCAAATCCAGGAGGCAGCTTGGTAGAAAATGGGAAACTGACAAAGAGATGGTGGGAACAGGATAGTTAAGAAATTGGAAGGAGCGTAGGGAACTAAGTGGAAAGCAGAAAATGAAACTTGAGATTCAGGCAGGAGCAAGATAATATAGGGCTTTCTTGGAGAGAACAAAATAAAATGAGAGCCTAAGGTAAGCAGGTACGAAGGGTACATCCACACTGGAGCCTTAGGTCAACTTAAGGACGGTTAAGTCGACCTACAGACTGCCGCATCCAAAATAGGCGCTTATTAAGTCGACTTAAGTGCTTCCTTAAATTGACTTAATAACACCACCTCTGAATGTCAACTTAATGCTTAAGTCGATTTTATTAAGTTGACTTAAGCCAGTGTGGATGGGGAGTGCCCTTAAGTCAACCTAATTGGTCTCCAGGCCTCGGTGCAATGTGGGACAGCTACCCACAATGCACCACTCCTCCATCGACCTAGCATCTGGCTGTGTGGACGCTGGCAGTTGACTGGAGTGTACAGTGTGGACTCTCTAAGTTGACTTAACAGAGCCTCCAGTGTAGACTTACCCAAAGATGGTGTAGGGCTTCAAGGTGAGGATTAATACCCAGAATACGATGTGGCAAGAGAAAGGAAGCCAATAAAGATTTCCAAATCCTGTGATCAGAGTGATGGAATAGGAAGATAATTTTTATCATCAGTGATTGGGATAAATCATTGTTAATGTTTTTTACTAAATATTTATAGTATAGTGTGGCCAAAGACACCAACTGCAATTAGTGGGCTATTGTGTTGACTGTTGTGCAATGCAACTTATACAGGGCAGGGAACCTAAAAACCTGGAGAGGGAAAATATGACAAGAACACCAGAAAAGAGGGGTTACCTGTAAATCAAGACAAGAGATATCCTTTTTCCATTTCCTGGTTATAATAATGGATACAGTGAAGAAAGTCTGAGTTTTGATGTTTGGTAAAGAGGAAGATACCATGGGAGTTAGCAGGAGCTTGGATATTGAAAAGAGCTGAAAATGAAACTTTCCTCACCCACATTCTCTCCTAAGAAGAAGATGAACCTAATAATGTTTGGATTCAAGTCAAACCTTTGAACTTACAATGTCAGAATGGATTCAAACTTATGCTAAACTCCTTACTCCAATTTGTCCTATTATTTAGTCTTTTTTGGTGAGATTATATTCCCAGTGACCCACCAGCTATGAGAGCCATTGACTTTTAGGTCAACAGCCACTTGCCACAGGGAGCAATCTACAATCCACCTAAGAATATATGACATAGTAGCATTTAGATACAGTTTGGAAGCCTCCAAGCCAACAAAAAGACAAATAGATGCTGGTAGTATGTCTTTAGCTCAAACAGTAAATCTACTGCTTTTCATTCTGATAAACCTTGGCTTAAATCCCAGCAACAATAGATCACACACTGGTCAACTTCCACTCCTATCTACACCAGTGTAAATACAAAGTAAGTTCATTATTTTAATGGAGTTACTCCAGGTTTACACTGGAAAAATTGAGAACAGAAATTGGCCGTCAGCCATACTCCAGTGCAATAGAACAAGTAATTCCTCTGTTTCCATTAATTACATCCCACGAAAGCTCATGCGATAAATAAATCTGTTAGTCTTTAAAAGTGCCACAGGACTCTGTTGTCTTTCTACAATAGACTAACACGGCTACCCCTTTGGAATTTGTTTCACATCAGTCATTGCTGCAGCTGTAATGCGAATCCCATTCTTTATGATTTGATTCTGACTAACTATCTTTTCTGCAGCTGGTTTAGGGTGCTTTGAAAGTTAATTTGCTTACAGTAGAATTTTGAAATATGTTTTTAAGTATAGAATCATAGAATCATAGGGATGGAAGGGACCTCACGAGGTCATCTAGTCCAACCCCCTGCTAAAAAGCAGGACCACTCCCATTAAATCACCCCAGCCAGGGTTTTGTCTAACTGGGCCTTAAAAACCTCCAAAGATGGAGATTCTACCACCTCCCTAGGTAGCCCATTCCAATGCTTCACCACCCTCCTAGTGAGAAAGTTTTTCCTAATATCCAACCTTGACCTCCCCAGCTGTAATTTGAAACCATTGTTCCTTGTTCTGTCCTCTGTTACCATCGAGAACAGCCTTGCTCCCTCTTCTTTGGAGCACTCCTTCAAGTAGTTGAAGGTTGCTATCAAATCTCCCCTCAGTCTTCTCTTCTGTAGACTAAATAAGCCTAGTTCCTTCAGTCTCTCCTCATAAGTCATGTGCCCCAGCCCCCTAATCATTTTTGTTGCTCTCCACTGTACTCTTTCTAATTTGTCCACATCCTTTCTGTAGTGGGGAGCCCAAAACTGGACACAGTATTCCAGATGCGGCCTGACCAGTGTTGAATAGAGGGGAATTATCACAGTAGTTACATGTAAAGCTGTGTAAAATGAATAATCCATCAAAAATAATTGGAACTGCTCCTAGAGAAGTTAGATAGTAAGTGAGAAACAAATGTGCATTTAGCTAACTGGTTATGTATGTCTGTATGTGACCAGAAGAGTCAACTTCCCCAGTTAGATGAATCCTGCGCAAATTGCAGCAGTCAGTAGCTCTAAGGGTGCGTCCACACTCACAAATTAGGTCGGCTTAAGGAGTCTTAAGTCAAGCTAACTTACTCCCCGTCTACACTGGGCTTTACTTAAGTTGACTAAAGTATTTCCTTAAGTCGACTTAAGGAAAAAATTAAATTGACTTAGTAACACCTAGTTTTAGGTTGACTTAATGCTTAAGTCGCCCTTATTAGGTCAATTTACGCCAGTGTGGGCGAGGATTAGCACCTAAATCAACCTTATTAGGTCAATTTAAAGAATTAAGTCGACTTAATAAGGTTGAAAGGGGGCTATGTCTACACTTGAAAAGTTAAGTCAACTTTTTTAAGTCAACTTAATAAGGTCGACTTTAAGTCGACTTAACAAAGTCAATTTAACTTTTCAAATGTAGACATAGCCCAAGATGTGTGAAAAGGAATTCTGTTCATGCCAGAGGAGGCCACAACAAACAACGAAATTGGACAAGGGATTCAGGAGTATGTAGCTTTGCCAGGCCTACTAAAAAAAAAAAAAAGTGAGTTTTATTTCTTGGTGATCACACATGAAATTGTCTAGGGTTTTTTTTAAATCATACCATGTAGCATTTGCTAGTATGCTGCATCTGTCATTACATTATGTTCTGCACCAAGATCTATCTTTATAAGAACATCCTGTTCATTAATGTGGTTATCAGCCAGTCCTGCCTTTTACTGATTTTCTTTTGGTTTGCTAATATTCAACCTTCCTGGAATTGTTCAGTTTAACTAGTTGTTGGTTCTAAATGATGTCTTGCTGTTACTAGCTGCTCATGTACTGCTTTATTAAGTTCCAGAGGGGTAGCTGTGTTAGTCTAGGTCAGCAAAACAAACAATTTATTTTGTTTGTTTATTTAAAATAAATGTGTTCGTCTTTAAAAGTGCACAAGACTCCTTGTTTGTTTTGCTGTATTAAGATGCACTTGGAGCTTAACATTCAGTTCAGAATGAGTTTTGCAAGAGTTTTCCTTTCAACTTCCTTTTAACATCATATTTCTTCTTTGACCGTCAAAAAGGTCCCACCCCCTTATTCTCCAATAGTCCTCCAGCATCATGCTCAGGAGTTTAATGAGGGCCAGAACACATGGCATTCAGAAGAAGCAACATAGTGTTGCCTATCAGAAACTGAGATCTAGAATGGGATCCTCCAAGGCTGAGGGGAGACACAGTGGGGATGATGAACTATTGAAAGATTCCCAGGAAGGGCAGTTCAGAGACTGTTCTTCTTATTTTAGGATTTTCTGTAATGTTTATCACCACAGTATTTAGGTGCTTACCGGGTAAATTAGATCAAGCAGTTCCTAATGTATTTGTGACGTACCTAGCTCAGAATTATTGTTAAACATGTCAAGGAAATCATAAAGAAGGGATTTACTTGCAAACCACAGTGTTTGTACAACTGTTCCTGATACACTGCCATTTAGCTGCTCTCAGGACTTTCCAGTTTTTCCAGTTTTCTTACATAGAGGATCTTCTTTTGTACTAAAGCAATAGCTCTCCTTGCAAATACTTAACCTCAAGAGAAACATTTATTCTTTATACTGCCAGACCCCGAAGATCAATATTGCCCAAACCCAACTGATTTTGTCTGAGATTGTATTACACTGACTCTGAATTGGCCACTGATGTCTACACCTACTATTTATAAAGACTTTCAAAAAAACAAGCATTGTTGGTTTATTCATCAAGAGTGAGTGCTAATAATTCATACCAGGAAACTGTGTATTGAGTTTTTTTAATACAGGTTATATCCTGCATCTCACACATTTGCAAATGGCCTGCACTAAACCCATGCACCACTGACATATCAATGCAGGTCTGTTTTGAGAATTTAAGTGGTACTTCAGTTGCACTTCTGCAGAGACATGAGCTTCCAGGCTTCCAGGACCACAAACCCTTCTCCCAGTCAGGGTCTCTAGCAGTACCCCTCGACTTTATCTGGTTGCAGTCTTTTTCAACCATGTGGTTCTGGCTTTAAGGCCCAAATCCTTCTTCTAGTCAGGGACTCTGGCAGAACCCTCCTAATCACTCCAACTTCTCTCACATGGCTCCCTGGGTCTCAGAAGATAGATCTATGCCACACTAACCACCACCACCCCCCAAAGAAAACCAATAAAACCACCTGCCCATGACAGCGAGTCTCAGAACCTGGGTCTACAGGCTCAGGCTCTGAAACCAGTTCAGCAAGAATATGTCAGAACACGAGCAAGAATGTTTGTGCAGTTATTTTTAGCAGCACATTCAGGGGTTAAAGTAAGGGGGAACGCAGTGGAATGCTGTTCCAGGGCCCATAAATTTCAGGGGCCAGCATTCTGGGGCTCCTAATCATAGAATAATGGGGCAGAATGGCATTCCAGTGCATCCCCCCATACTTTAACCCCCGCCGCCTTGCGCTTCCCCGTCAGGCTCTCTGACTTCCCAAGTGGCGAGGCAAGCAGCAGCGCGGTCAGGAGCAGCAACTGTGAGGCGGCGGCAGGCAGAGAGCACATGGTGCGGGGCTGCCAGATTGGCTGGAAGCCGAGGGATCACGTAACGTGACACCCCCCCCTCGCTCTGCTCCCAGCCAACCTGGCAGCCCCGCACCATGTGCTCTCCACCTGCCGCCGCCTCGCAGTCACTGCTCCTGGCTGCACTGCTGCTCCTGTTTGCCCCACTGCTCGGGGAGGAAGCCCAGAGGGGAAGCACAAGGCGCTGCACCAGTGGGAGGTGGTGGAGGTGGTGAGCCGGAGACCGGGGGAGGGAATGGAGGGGTCCGGAGCAGCGCGAGTCGCTGGAGCAAGGGGTCAGGATGGGGGGCTGGGGAGCGACGGAGGGGGCATGGGGACAAGGAGACTGGGTAGGGACAGCTCCGGCCAGGTAAGGGGGGGGTGAGAGAGAGGATCGGGGAAGGGCCAGGGCCAGGGGGATAGGCAGGGAAGAGGCCCCGGGAGGTGAGAGGAGTGGGGAAGGGGCCGGGGTGGTCAGGGAAGGGACCCTGGGGGGCGAGAGGATCATTGGGGAAGGGGAGTCAGGGAGCTGGGGAGCGGGTGGGGGGTGAGAGGATCGGGGAAGGGGCCTGGAGGGCTTGGGGACCAATGGGGGGCAGCAGAGATACATCTTGACAGGCTTGTCCAACCTGCAGCCTGTGGGCCAGACTCCGGCCTGCCAAGGGCTTTTATCCAGCCCATGGAGCATTGCCGCAGGAGCCTGGAAGCGGACTGGGGTGAGGAGCTGCCAGCACACGTGGGGACAGGGAAGGGAGGGAGGGATTATGGGGAGGGAAGGAATCACTCTGCGCATGGGGAAAGGTCGGGAAGGAGCCACGTGGGGACAGGGAAGGGGGCGGGGTGGAGACTTGGGAGAGGAAAGGAGTCACGTGGGGGAAAGCAAAGGAGGCGGGGTGGGAAGAGGAGCCGCCATGCCCGGGGACAGAGCGGAGGCTGGGGAGAGGAGCGTGCCTGGAGAAAGGAAAGGGGAGGGGAAAGAAGCCCAGGCGAGGGAAGGGAGGGGAGAGAAGAGGAGCCTGCGTGGGGTTAGGGGAGGGAGGGTATGGGGAGCAGAGCAGATAGAAAGAAGGGGAGAAAAGAGGAGTCCACCTGAGGTAAGGGGGGGAAGAGAGAAGGGGGCGAGGAACAGGCAAGCAGGGAGGAAGGAGAGGAGCCCACGCCGCATGGCATGGCACAGCAGGGGCCAAGGAAGGAGGGAGCTAGGGAAGAGAAGTGGTCAGGGAGCCCAAACAGCACAGGCTACGGAGCCGTGGAAGGGGAGCCCGCAGGGAAGGGTCAGAGAGCACACACAGCACAGGGCCAGTGAGGGGTGGAGTAGCCCACGGAGAAGCCTGCGCTGCGTGGGCTGGTGAAGGGGTTGTGGAGCCCAAGTGGCATGGGGCAGGAGAAAGGGTTCAGGGAGCAACCCAGTGTTGCAGGAGGAAGGGAAATAATGGGGGTCCCACCACCAGGCCGCACTGCTTCCTCCCCTTTCCCTACCCCACCACGTTCCCTTGCCTCCTGACCTCTGCCTTCCCCTGCTATGCTCCCCACGCTCCCCCTTGCCACCCGACATGGCCATGCCTTGCTCCCAGCTTGACCTACCACCCCCAGCCCTCCCTTGCAGAGCCGGCCCTGCTTCCCACACTTTTCCCTGCCACCCCACATGGCCACCCTTGTCCTCCCCTGCCCTGTAATGCTCCCTTGCCATCTTACCCTTGCCCTTACCTTCCATTCCCTGCTATGCTCCCCACACTCCCCCTTGCCACCCCACATAGTTATCCCTGACCTCCCTTGACCTGCCATGCTCCCTTGGCATCCCACCCCACCCTCTCCTCTCAGCTCTGCCCTGCCCTGCCCCTGCTGCACATGCTTTCCCCTGCCTCCACACACGGCCTCCCCATGCCCTCCCTTGCCCTGACACACTCTCCTACTATCTGTACACACTGACGTTTTCTGAAAAAGAATAAGCAAGCCCTATACAATTTTTCACAAAATATGGTTTAATTTAGTGAAAATTTGTTGTGTACAGTTGTAAAAGTGACACTTATATGACAGTTACTGTAGGGAGGATGGGTATTATTTGAGAACTGTATTTAGGTATGAAATGTAAGTTTCTGGTTTTACAGAACCAATCTGAATTTGTAAACTAGTGTTTATTTTTTGACTGTTTACATTTTATGAATAGTAAGATCAATTTCTATTATGCCTTATCTACTCAAAATTTGCTCATCAGCCCTCCGAGTGAGAGAAGAGTTACAATGTGGCCCCTCACCCCAAAAGGTTGGATATCCCTTTATTACATTATCATATAGATATGCTCGTGTTTGTCTGTACATGAAGATTACAACACATAAATTGTCATTTTCATAACTACTTTTGCATTATATTTGCTTGGGTGCACTCACATCACGGCGCACACATTTGAACTCTGGGTCAAAAAACTTGCACAAAAGAAATTTTTTGAGCACACAGCCTACCAAAAATTAGAGGGAACATTGGTGGAGATATGGAGGGGGTTGGGGAGTGAAGACGGAGGAGCTGGGAGATGGGAGGGTTAGGCGGGCTGGAGTGAGGGCTTGGGGGCAGGGAGCTTAGGGAATGGGGATGGGGGCTGAGGAGGACATGGGGAAAGAGGGGTCTGATGTGGGCACTAGTGGACAGGGTTGGGGTGATGTGGATTTGAGACTGTGCTTCATTTGTGAGGAAAGAGCTGGTGGGGCTCAACAGTTTGTTTTGCACTCATATTAAACTGGGGCCCGCACATGAATGAAGGGGGCCCAGACAATATGGGAAGGGGTCCCGGAGATTAGGAGGGTTCTGGGGCCCATCAAATTTAACCACTGACCACACTACGCCTGAGTCTATAGACTTAGGCACTGAGACTCACTGCCAGGTGGTTGTGAGTGGGTGGGATGTTGTTTTTTCTGTATTTTGCAGTGTGCACATAACCTAAATCCCTTCAGGAGCCTTTCACACCCTCTGCAGTCTCCCTGTGATTTTCTGATCTATCCCCACTTCATTGCTGCATCCCACTGCTCTTCATAGGGCAACCACATTGATCTCTCCCAGCAGATGTGACTCGTTCTATAATCAGTCATTTAAATATTCATGGAAAATATGAAGTATTATATTTTAGCCTAATCTTCCTATCTTCTATCTTGCTGCTGAAAGACTCATGCTTCAAGAGCAATAACAGAGAAGTACACCTACAAAAATGTTCTTCTTTAATAAAACTGAGTAAAAAGTTGGGCTTTTGACAAGAAGAATGACCAAATTCCTAGTTACATACCCGGAGTTATTTTGTATATTCTCCTATAGAGAGAAGTAGCTTTGCTCCTTCCCCTTACCTTTTCCATTTTCACAACCATGTAAAATGTTTTCCACTGGAGAAAGTGGTCCAGGAAAACTGTGTAAAAGGTAAAATGGTGAAATTCATGAAATTCCATAGCTGTTATAAGGCATTTCTCCACTGGTCCAAATTCTTCAAAACTGTAGAAGTCTGATCCTGCATCCATTAAAGTTAAGACTGCAGGATTGATAATGATAATGTGTGCAGTATGGCTAGATGCTTAGTTTTCAGACCAAATATTTTCCTTAGCAAAATGAGGACATTTTATGCCACTGAGAACAATGGCCAAGTTTTGTTTCTCACCTTCCTTTGTTTCCAGCTGAGATGCATGCTAAACCGTAACACACAACAGCAAATATTTTTCCCAAATACAGTTCTTCCCTAGCTCTTTCAAAAGCTCCCTTTTTTGCTGTTGACCCTTGCTGTGGAGTTGTCAACTGCACTGACAAAAACTGACCAGCAAGGACTCAGATAAAACATAGTGGGCACTGATCGAATTTTCTATTAATTCTGACCACCAGTGAGAGCTGAGAGCAGATGAGTACTGGTATTAGATTGGGGTTGGGGATGATATATCTATGATATGGGCTAAACTTCATCTCCTTTTACTTGAAGTCAGTTTCAGGTACTACCATTGTGGTGGTAGACCTTTTTGTTTGTTTGTTTGTTGTTTTATCCCAAAGAATGCAATATACTCAAGTCAGTTTGGGAGGTTTCTTAAGAATAATAGAATAGGCTAAGACAATTTTTATTCAGCATTATGTCAGCCAATTATGTTTGCACCAAGCAGACAAGATGTATGTACTTTTTCTGGACCATATTCATCACTAACACATGTTCAGTTAATTCAATTTCTTCACAACCTTGTTCAAACATGATAAAATGTTATAACATAGACTAGACCCTAGAAGATGCCTTAAAAACTCCTTGGATCAATTACAGTAAGTGTTTCAAACCCAATAAATAGCTTTCTGCACAGACATCTGTTACTTTTTTTTCCTTAGTGAAGCTGCCCTAGAACATTCTAGCACACAAGCCTAAATTAGTAAAGCAAAATGTAAACAGCTGTAAATGTATTATAATAATTAGTCTACTCGTTCTATAACCTGCGCCAATTTACTGCCACACAAAATGAGTACAAATTGAGTATAAAATGCCACTAATTCAGAATGGTGTTATTTTACACCCCCTTGGCTCTGGCATAAATAACTGCTTATGTACAGGGCAACAGTGACTCAGTCTTTAAGAATAGATATGGTGGCCAACTCCCTAGGAACAGTTAACCTTTGGGGTCAAAAATTCCACTTTTTCTAGAGAATCAAAATCTCAGAGACTGTAATGGTTCCTGGTCTGAATTAGTTTTCTAGAGCAGATAAGTTACAGTTTGGAGTAAGACAGTGCTTTGGGGGGGGGGGGATTAAAATAAATAAATAAATAAAGTGTGGGTACTCAGCCAGGGACCTGGGGCCGCTGGCAGTGATGGCAGGAGCCAGGCCACATTGCTGTGTAAAAAAGGTGCCAGTACTCAGTATCCCTGAGTGCCATCACAAAAAAGCCCTTGAGTAAGATAAAAGAAAGAAATGTTTCTGATGAAAGATATGAGATAGAGGCACAAAGCAAAAGAAAGTGTGCTGTGTGGTGCAGAGATCATAACAGTTTAGGGCAACATACATGGCCCAGAAAGAGAATCCCAAGTATTTTTTGGTTCAGTTTTATACTACACACGTTGACAGACTACACTATGATGGCTTTCTCTATAAAAGATAACAAATAGAAAATAGAAAGGTAACAAGTAAATGTAAAGACTAAAATTTAATCATTAAAGTGTGTAGTAAACTTCAGGGTTTTTAGAGCTGCTTTAAGTGGAAAAGTCTTACTGTTTATAAAAACCCCTTACTGTTTATATATTGCGTTCCTCTGCTGAAACTTTTGTTTGTCTTCTCTGTGTAGATTGTAAACTCTTTGGGGCAGGGATTAGAGCTTTCTGTGTGTTGGCACAGAGCCTATACCAATGAGGCATGATGCAGATTGAGACCTTTGGTTCTGTAAAAATTCTAATCAACTCAACTACTGGAAATGTACAGAAACAATTTGGTTGGCATAATATGATCTAGCAAGGGTGAATGACTTTCAAAGCAGACTTGGAATAGCAAATTGAATGCTACCCCATTGCTCAGCATTCTAGAATCATACAGTGTTTTGTTTTCTGTTCCCTGGGATTAGAGTTTTGTGGTTAATGTACCTTAGACCCATTGTGACGGCAGCCTTGCTTTGTAGATTAAGACCTTTATTTGCTTGCCAGAATTCTCCGTCTTTTACTACTAAAATTTCTGTATCTGTGCCACAGGAGGCATTGAAGATGGCTATCAGTTCCACCTCCAAAAACTATAAGGCTGCCCATTTATATCAACTGCCATTGCTTTCTCCTATTAAAAGGCAAATTTTTATATAAGCACAAAGCTCAGGCAGATAGTACATCCATTTAGCAGGACTTGTGTTTTTCTTTACAGTTGTTATATCTATTAGAATACACAAAAAGAGTTAGATTTTGGAGTTTGGTTTCTTTGTTTGTTTGTTTGTTTGTTTGTTTGTTTTCAGTCAGTCTTTCCAAATAGCTTGATAGCTTTCTCAGAAAGCACTTAAAATAACTCCTATATGTTTTGGGGAATGGCTACAAGGAAGGAATGTTTAAATGCATGATTTTCAACTATTGTCTTCTCTAGAGTGTTTATCTCTTATGTTGTCAAGTTCCAGTGGGGTAGCCGTGTTAGTCTATTGCAGAGAAACAAACAGAGTCCTGTGGCACTTTTCAAGACTAACAGATTTATTTATCGCATGAGCTTCTGTGGGAGAAAATCCCACTTCGTCAGATGCTTTCTCCCACGAAAGCTCATGCGATAAATAAATCTGTTAGTCTTTAAAAGTGCCACAGGACTCTGTTTGTTAATCTCTTATGTTTTCTCTTGTAACTGCTGTGAAGTGCTAGCTATCCATTGTGTCTCTCCCTGCAGAACTTTAATGCATACATGATTTCGTTTGCTCATGCATGGTGCTGGATGCTTTGAATAGACCACCGTGACAAGCTATTGAATCACATTTTATTCTGGGATTTCTTGTGGTGCAAAACAATATTTTTTTTAAGAAAAGAAAATAATGGAATGTTAGCCAAACCCATGTAGATGAAGGTACTGGGCTGAACAGCAAGGAAAGGGGATGGATATCAGTGATGCAGCTTCTCTCAAGAAGAAAGGAAGGTATGCAAACTATGAAACATCATTTGAAATTCCTGAAACATGGGTCTGAATCTGATCTTATTTCTAGCAGTTTTACACCTATGTAACTACACTGACTTCAGACTTCCACATCCACAAGAAAGATGACTATGCAAGGCATATGGATTTCCCAAGTAACTTTGGTATTTTAAAATTTATCTCCATTACTGTGCAAAGCTTAATAAGAAAACACTAAAAATAAAAAGCTGGAGGTTCTTTTTTTTTTTAATATTGTTTTCTATACATTGAATCTAATTATGTACCAGTCTTTGCAAAGGTAAAATTCTTTGATTCTGTAGTCAATTCTCTCCACAATGGGTATAAATGACCTAACTCACAGAAATGCTAGTGGAAGTTGCATGTGTGTCAAAGAGACAATGGGCCCTAGTGGAAGGACTATTACACTGTTCCTAAAATAAGTAGGAAACCAATAATTGCTCTTGAGACAATCCTATTCAAAGGTGATCTGCACAGAAGAAAAAATGTTTTTGCCTTTTTGTGTCTTTATACTTTTTTTATACTGTATAAAGAAAACCTGAAGGAGTCTTTGAAGGTGGGGGATGGTCACTTGCTTTGACTGTAGAAATACTTGAAATTGATTCTTATTTATAGAAAGTCCCCTTTACATTACACTCCAGGGCTATGTCTACACTAGAAAAAGTTAAGTAGACTTTGTTAAGTTGACTTAATAAGGTCGACTTTAAGTCGACTTAAAGCTGACCTTATTAAGTCAACTTACCAAAGTGGACTAAGTCAACTTAAAGTTAAGCTGACTTAGTCCACTTTGTTAAGTTGACCTAACCACCTTAAGTCGACTTAATAAAGTCGACTTAAGGGTTACTCCATGTCCACACCGTCCTTGCTATGTCTACACTTGTAATTTTAAGTCGACTTAGTGCGTCTACACTTAAAATTAAAGTCGACTTAAAGGGGAACTTACAAAGTTGACCTAGAGTGTCCACACTGGATGCCTAGGTCGACTTCTAGAGGCTAGGGGGACCTAGGGCAGGTCCACGGTGGCAGGGGGGGGCACCCCTTGTGTACAATGGGGCAAAGGGGGACAGGGACCCTGGCAGGGCATGTGGGCAGGGTGTGACGCTGTCCGGATTTAGGGAACCATTTATGATATTATTTTCTATTAATATCTCATAAATGCTATAATCCATAGGAACTATGTCATGTTTGGTATCAATAGAAAGGTAGTAATTTGCTGGGAATGATTATATAGTTTATGTATAGGAATTGTATTTGTATTAGAAGTTAGGAATATGGTTGTTATATCTATACTTTGACTTGTGTGAATCTGTGGACACACCCGAGACAGGCTGTCTACAACCATTGTGTCCTTAATGTCAGGGAAGCCCCCAAGTACAATAGGCCCAGCCTATAAGGAATAGTTGTATTCCTTATGTCCTTAATGGCTCATCAGGTTTCTCGCTGGGCCCATTGTACTTGGGAGCTTCCTTAACATTAAGGACACAATGGTTGTAGACAGCCTGTGTCGGGTGCGTCCACAGATTCACACAAATTAAAGTATAGATATAGCAACCATATTCCTAACTTCTAATTCAAATACAATTCCTATACATAACCTATATAATCATTCCCAGCAAATTACTACCTTTCTATTGATACCAAACATGACATAGTTCCTATGGATTATAGCATTTATGAGATATTAATAGAAAATAATATCATAAATGGTTCCCTAAATCCGGACAGCGTCACACAGGGCTCTGTCCTGCCCTTTGGGGGGGCATGCCAGGCTCCCTCTGTGCCCCCTCCCGGCAGGGAGGGCATTGGTGTAGTCCTGGGGTAGCCCTAAGTCAGCTTAGGGCTACCCCACATCTACACTGGTTTAATTCGACTTTAAAAAGTCGATTAAGCCTTAAGTCTAATTAAATCTAGGTTCAATAAAGTCGACTTAATTTTCATTAAGTCGGCTTTATTTTCCTTACATCGACTTAAGCAAGCTGGTTAAGTCGACTTAAGGAAACTGTAGTGTAGACGCAGGGTAAATTAAGTCGACTTATGCAAGCTTAAGCCGATTTAATTTACAAGTATAGACACAGCCCTTAAGTCGACTTAAGGAGTCAACTTAAGGCTTAAGTCGACCTAATGAGTGGTTCTTATTAAGGAATTTCTTAAGTCCACTTAATGAAAGTCTGGTATAGACAGGTAATAATTTAGGTCGCCTTAAGGGTCCTTAAATCGACCTAAATTGCTGGTGTAGACATACCCCAGGAGACAGACTCAGCTGTTATAAACTCTATCAATTTGCAGGTACAGCTACATGAATAGGGCATGCAACTTAAAAATACAGTTGCACACATGTTGTGCATTATTCCAGTGCCTGATCTTCTGAGAAACAAACTTTTAATATCCTAGGGCTCTGCCTATTCTGACTATTTGTATTAGTCACTTCTTTCTGTATGTGCCAACAGATACATTCTTTCATGTATTTTGATTGGCATTATGAGAGATGAGTATCACAGCAGATTAAATGAGTGCTGCCTCTCAAAGATCTGGATGAGGAGGGTTTTCTGTGCACTCCATGCTTTGTCTGTGTGAGTGAATGATGGCTATTTGAAAGTATGCTTTGCTGTTGGATAACTCACGCGTTGCATGTGTGAGTCCTTCTGTCACTTTAATAAGCTTTGAATTCTGCTTCTTACCCTGGCTTTATGTACAGGGGGATGTTTCAGGTGAGCTAGAAGGTGGAGCCATAAATGACATGAGCATGGGAGTGGTCACAGCTAGGTAAACTTTGAGTAAGTAATAGAAACAAGAGATACTAGATGGATTAACTGAGTGCTGCTGCAGCTGCCAGCCCTGTGCCCCAAACCGCTTTGAACAGCCGGGTAGAAATCCCCTGTGTAATCTACACATATGGAGCTGAAGGAAAATAGCAGTGCTATTTCTGTAGCAGATGGATTCTACAACACTTCATTTCAGGTAAGCCTAATTTTTGTTGGGGGTTGGAAAGTAACCGAAGGACTTTTAGAATCTGCACTCAGAACCATTTCTGCTCTGCACGTATTCCACAGCACACTTGAACACACACCCTCCGAGTGTGCAAGGCTCTTAAATAAAGGGACTGAACACAATTGGCACACTTACAGAGGCTCCATTTACAGCCTTCCTTTGTTACCCAGGGTGCTGGGATATCTGAGAATTCCCCTTCACAGTCTGAATTCTGCATATCACCTAAGCTCATGAATCTCACCACTGACTTTTCCCACTCTCTGCTTTGTGCTGAGCATCTCAGGCTAAAATTGTATTTGATTATTATTAGGATTTTTAATTTGCAGTCCTTCCTTTGGTTGCAGGTGTGGGTGGTGGAATTAGTCGTCACTGTAGTGCGGACACCTACCCGAACAGAGCAAGGAAAATTAATAGGAGGAAATTATTAGCCGCCCCAAAACTAAACTTCAAATCAAAGCCATGGCCTTTCCTGAAGGGAAACAGTCACATATATACCTAATCACTTAGGGCAAATCTTGCTGCTCCAGTAGATAAAATGGCTGCAAAAGCATGTTCTGCTAGCAGGAGAGACAAGGAGCAGATAGCGTTAAGGAAACCTGTTTAGAAGGCCCATGTGCGGTGCACGACATGGAGCCCAGTTTAGCCAAGCTTCCTTCATATCCATGCACAGCAAGACATGAATAGCCAGGCAAGGACAGGAGAAGGAAGAGAAGAGAGGCCACTGATTCCATCAGGCAGATGTATTGGGCGTTGTCCTCTAGAGTACTAGGGCACAGGTACGGGAGAAACTATGGCTCTGAAGTTGCTCCGTGAAAGAAAGATTCCTTCCTCTCCTCATACAACCCCCAATTTCACCTTGTTCCAAGCTCAGCAAGGGGCATCAACAGGACAGATAGTATTGGCTTTTACTGTTGTAGGCCATGCACATAAGCCAGTCACAATTCACATAAGCATCAAGCTTGTATTACGGAGCCTGCAGAATAATGTGTGACTCCTTTTATGTTGCATTCTAATGGAAACAGTCACACCAACCAAATATTGTCTATGGAATTTGTTTTCCAAATAAACATTTTTGTGGACTGAATTAAACACAGCAAAAATGTAAAGTTATTAGTGATGCAGTGTCTTCGTTACAATGAGCTCCGACAGAGAGTAGCACCAGTCACAGTGAAGTGTTATAATGAGTCCAAAATTACCTCAGCACACAATGTGCCCGTTGCAATTCTGGTGCTACAGTTGAATCATAGGACACATTCCGACTTGGTATAAGAGGGTTCTAATTCTATAAAGGCAACAAGTGACATGCACTTAGGACCTGATCCTGACTTCAATGGTCTATACTCCAGACTATCATGTCTGAATTTGGCCAGTAGTAAAGTTTTGCTAGAAGAAAACCAAAAGGTTTCATTTTCTAGGGATTCTACTTGTAACATGTTACTCATCCCCTCAAAGGATGAGACTCAGAAGATGAGGTTTAGCTTTCTGTACACACAAAATAAATCACTTGACCGAGGCCAAGGAGACAAACAGGATTATCATCTTCCCACCATTTCCTTCTGTCTGCTTCTCTTAAGCATAGAGTAAGCCCTTATTGTCTTCAAAGACATGATGGTGTCTGTAGTTCCTTTTGTACTGCTTATATTATATTAAACAACCAGTAATTGCCCTGTTATATAGTAAAAGGATCCAAGTAGTCAGCGAGTCTCTAGGCCATAAATATATGATTAATTTAATTTAAACTCCTTTAAATCTGTGATATCACTCAATAAACAAACTGTCCGATGTTCATGAACTGTTTAATGATTAAATTGTAATATAACAGAACATAAGGAAGGGATGAAGTATATCTGCTGCAGTTAATTTGTTTTAGAAAGTAAATAAATCAACTATCAACAGTGCTCAGTGGACCTGATGGGTAATTTGGTTTTGGTCAAAGGGTCACGTAATGTTTTTCTTCATCAGGCATGAAAAATTATTTGTCTTACAATGTGGAGATAGTGTGATATGACAGACAGGCTGTAACACAAGTAAAAAGAGCAATTTTTTTACTTTTTATTTGATAGATAGATATTTGAACTTTTTCAGTTTCTATTTGGCTACAGATACTTAAACAATTCATATCGCTCCAGGTAATATAATAGCATTTGCACTGTGCCACACAAGCGTAATCTTTTATACAGTGCATTGACAGGCAGCATACCACACACATCAGTAATTTACTGGATGTCTTGAAAGGGGGGTGTCTGTCCAGCATCTTTATTTCTAATATAACCCCCATAGTAGTATGTAGGTACCAACATTTTTAAAAAAGGAAAAAGGTCACATTTGATGTCTGCAAAGGTTCCTGCTTTCAGCCCTTCCTAGGATCAGCTTCTTCTCATTTGAGTTACTTGGATTCCACTGGAGCTATTTCAAATAATGGACCCAATGACTGCACTTCCCTTCACATCTATTTTGTGATGAAACATATGTCTAAGAAACTGCAATCTTTGTCATTTGAGCACTTTTCCCTCATCATTTGCAGCTTCAGCTTCCAAGAACCAAAGGGGTAGCCGTGTTAATCTATTGCAGAAAAACAGCAGAGTCCTGTTGCACTTTTAGTCTTTAAAAATGCCACAGGACTCTGTTGGGTTTTTTTAGCTTCCAAGAAGTGGTTCTAAAGAACAAGTAGGAATGCCTGAGATTTGCACCCTTGGCAAATCCAACTAAAGTTAAAATCGTATGAGAGAAATGGCACCTCCTAGAGCATAAAAAGTAGCAAAAAGAAGTGGTGGTGATTCATAAGTGTCAGTTGCTTATATGCATGGCTTACCACATATGTAACTCCTCCTCCAGTGAATCTTATCCATCTCCCATAGCACACTCTTATACCTGCAGTATAATACAACATAAAAGAGCATCACTATAAAATGTACATGTTAAATTCCTTGTTTTAACTGATAGCTTGTAGCTAGAATTTATGGATTAACACCAACTATTTTTGTCAATGTCTTCAGGCTTTTAATAGTTGTATTTGTTGGAAAATGTCACATAATTTAAGGAACATAAATCATTATTGTTTATGTTTAACCATAGACAGCTTCCATGCATTTATTGAAAAAAATGTCAGTGTTAGATGTTGAAATTTCTGTGCCCCACCTCTCTTTATCTCTCTATGTATTTCAAAACACCTAAGTAGTGCTGTACAGAGATTACACAATACTGTACTATCTAGGTTTGAATTCAGTTAATTTCACACTTGTGAACACCTCATTGCTTTGATCATCTGCACATCTACTACATGCTGTCATCTACTCAAAATTGTGGCATTAAAACCACAATCAAGCCCTAAATGAGCTCTGTTCAGTAACAAAATTTAGTTCCCACTGTTTAACCATGGAATTAACCTTGCTCATCTCTCAAATGCCCTAACTGAGTGATTATCTAAAGATTGCTCTAAGTCAATATTAAGACTATTGGCTCTCGTTAAAAATAATATCAAATAAAAAGTTCTGTCTCCTTTCCCACAGACCTATGAGAGATGGCACATACTGAGGCCTTGTGGGAGGGACTCCAATATATTCAAACACCCAGCAAATATACAGTATGCGACAGCAATGAAGGTGTCAAGAGGTTGGCAGAGCCAGATTGCTGAAAAATGAGAGTCCAAGATAAGCTAGAGGGCAGACCAGGGAGTCAGGATCACATTTATGATACTCTGAGACTTTTATTATTTTTATGAGCAGCTTCAAGAGTTGCTTCTTCTCTTTCTCATTCAGTTCCTCTGGTTTTACCTGTCTACCTGTCAAAAGTGCTGTCTTTTATGACAGTAAGCAGTTTTCTTATTGGTTTCTATAAAATGGATTGTGCAACACCTCTAACATTCCTGTCACATCATCCTTATTTGCTCATCCCCTCTGTCAGGGACTTACAGCTGTCTTGTTTTACACAGATGACTTAAACCTTTAAAACAATCTAATATACACAAGTAGGCTTAATTTACACTATTTTTGCACCTTTACTTTGGGCCCACTGAAGTTCTGCTGGTTCATCTTATATCTGCTCAATACGTGGGAGGTCCATTTGCTTGAGTTCAACACAAACGTAATCAATGTTTCTCTCTCCTGTCCAGTGGCTTTGATATCTTTCAGAATATGCTGGCATCTATTGATTAAAAAGTGCAAAACTCACTATTCCTGGACCTCTGTATTATTGATCTGGAAAATTCCATCCATAGTGATGCCTTTATAAATAACAGAGACATGCTAGTTACCAGAAGAGGCAGGATGAAGAACAAAGTCAGGTTAAACAGTATATTAGAAAAAATGGGATTTGGTGACTCACATATCAAATATCTTCATTTGCAACTAGCTGGCTGGCTGGCTGGCTAGCTGAATGAATGTATGGATGAAACTTTGAGGAAATGGACTTAATAGATCAAATAAAAATAAAAATCTCTGGATGTCCAGACAGAAAAAAAGCACAAGCAATTATGTACTTATATTTGAACATGCAACTATTATGGTCAGGCAAGGAAATCAAGTATTTCCACATACTAAAAGCAAGTATCTTTTGCATGTGTGAAGGTTTGTGGTCTTCCTGGCTAAGCCCTAACAACAAAATAACAATTCTTTCCTAAACAATTTGTAGTCTTTAAGCAATTAAGCAATGTCTTCAATGCTGAGATATCAGCACATCTTTCATCATCATCTGGAAACAATTTGGGGTGTATACTATGTCTAGACAGAACACTAAACAATGATAATGGAAACTGTATTAACTTTGTTTAACAGATTGCTATGGAGTCATACCTAGATTATTTTCTTATTCAAAACTGGTATTATAGGCTATGTATACACTTGAAAAGTTAAGTCAACTCTGTTAAGTCAACTTAAAGTCGACCTTGTTAAGTCGACTTAACAGAGTGGCTACACTTTAATCAACCTAAGTCGACCTTGTTAAGTCGACTTAACAGTAGATATAGCCATCCACACTGGCTTTAAGTCAACTTAATAAGGTCGACTTAGCGCTATTCCCCATCCACATTGGCTTTAAGTCAACTTAAGAAGTCGACTTAAGGCTTAAGATGACCATCAGAGGTGGTGTTATTAAGTCGACTTAAGCTGTTAATAAGTTGACTTAAGGAAGCGCTTCAGTCGATTTAATAAAAGCCCAGTGTGGACGCAGCTTTGTGTAGGTCGACTTAAGCGTCCTTAAGTCGACCTAAGTTGCCAGTGTAGACGCCCCCATAGAAGTGTAGGAAGCACAAGAGAAGCTGACTAAATTGTTCCCAATTCACAGGACACATCGTTATGGCAAATAGATCTGTCTTCTAGGCTAAGAGGCTGTTGTTTTAGGTTTACAGAATAATTACATAGTGGGACAAACCTTCCACATTCAACCAGGTGCTATTTTGCTACCAGGAAACTCCAACAGGTCCAAATGATCACAGCAAGTAAAGGGGGGAAACGCAGACCCCCTACGTCAGCATTATCCTGTTGTCAAAATTCTTAGTAAATGGATCAATACATGCTATAGTGACAATAAAATTCCTTCTCTAATTAGGGAAAAATGAAGGGAATACTGATTTTTAAAGCCCACTAAAACTATTGGAAACACTCCCTCCTTTCAGGGAGCTTTTAATCAATATCTACATAAATAAATAACCAATTCTTTTTGAGGGTCACCTCCCTCTAAAGTCAGTTGTTCCAGAATTTGACCATTTAACTTGAAACCACCATTTTTTTTCAGATTTATGCAATCTAGTATATCCACAGAAAATAGCACAAATCAGGAGTTCCTAAGTATGGGTTTTCTAAAAGTTTAATAGTCCTGTGATCATCTTGCTATTTTTCTCCTTTAGGATGAGAACCAAAATTCTATGGGCCATATCTATCACGATCCATGAAACTTGTCTTGCTAAAGTAAAGCACAGAAGCATGCCTGCCACAACTATAGTCAATATTATTATATTAAACATAAATACTTGATTCTAGTTTTGAACTAATGTCTTGTTTACAATTTTACTGTTTCTCAGAATGACTCTGAAGAGGAAGTTATAAATAAGGAAAGGCTAAGAAACCATTCATTCAGAAGCTCAAATTTACAAAACAGGAATGTTGTGCATACTAATCCGGTAAGGTTTGTCTTTTTCTTCAGAAAAGAACAATGTCACTAGAAAAAAGTCACTAGAGTAACCATGTTTACACTCAAAATCAGAGACATAGCAGGGTTTGTAATACTGTCAGGACAAAAAATGAACATGCACTTGGAATAAAATGAAGAACTGATTAGAACTGAAATCAGTAAATGAAGAGGTAAGCCAATCCTGTTCTCTGAAATCCAGCAAAAAACAATAGATATAACTCTGGGATTCCTGAAGATGTTTTAGAATTTCACAACAACTCCATCCATAATGAACATGGGGAATAGAACATGGGGTCATGATGAGTACTATAGGTAGAGAGAACTTTGAGCTCCAGATGTAATTTCCAGCTTGAGTTAGCATATCTGTGCTAGCTCAGAACAAGCTAGGAATAGTGTAGCCACAGCAGTGTAAGCACTGGGAGAGTCTATGCCTAACTTCTTGTACGGGAGCATACTTGGGCAGGATGCCACTCCTGCTGCTGGCACCATTGTGGCGACACTGCTGTTTTTAGCTTCTGACCCCAATCAGAGCTAGTACGGGTATGCCTCCTCAGACATACCTGGAGTAGGGGGCAGGAATTGTTTCCCAACAGAAGTATTATAAATAATCTAACATTTTTAAATCAATGGAGTTCCTGCCCCAGATTCAGATCTATGTAATTGAGAGTTAGAAAGTGGTCCTTTATGGCAGTTGTTTTCAAACTATGGGTCGGGACCTGGTACTGGGTCACGGAGCGCTCTGCTAGGGCCACCCAAAGACTGGAATATATTGCTAAAAGATGTAATTGTTGGGTTGCGGGCATAAATGATTGTTTTCAACTGGGTCTTCACCTGGCTGATACACTAGCAGAGATCCAACAGTCTGCACCACATTTCAGCGGCTCATGAGCTAACCTAATTTCCAGTAGCACCAAGCAGTTCTCAGGTTATAATATTTGTAGAGGCCTAGTGTCCATCTTTGGCTATGTCTACACTTAGGGATTTAGGTTGACTTAAATAAGTCGACTTTAATAAGTCAACTTTAAGTTGACCTTATTATGTCAACTTGGAGCGTCCACACAGGACTCCTAAGTTGACTTAAAGTGGGCCTTACTAACTCGACATGGAGAGTCTATACTAGACTCTCTAAGTTGACTAGTTAGGTCCAGGAAGAGCCAGCCCCATGTGGGGCTGGCTCTCCCCGAGGCAGTAAGCCCCGGAGCGGTCCGGGGAAGAAGGGAGTATGGAGCGGGGAGTGGCTTCTCAGTCCCAGCAGAGTCAGCTGGCGCACAGCTGGCTCTGCCGGGACCAGCCGCCTGCCTCCTGGGCTCTCCAGCCAGGGTTCCAGAGGGGGACCGCTGGAGCCCTGGCTGGGGAGCCCTTCTACCCAGGACCGAGGCTCCCCTGGCAGGAGAAGGGAGCAGGGGCTCCCCAGAGGACAAGGAAGCCACAGTGGCTCCCTTCTGCCAGGGAGCCATGCGGTGCTCCCTTGTTCCCCCCTGCCCTAAGTCAACCAAGTCAATTTAGGGCATCTACACTGGCTAAGTTGACTTATTAAAGTCAACTTTTTAGACACTAGTTCAAATTATAACGAGGTGTTATTAATTCAAACTAGTTTTTCCTTAATTCGACTTAAGGAGCTGCTTAAGTCGAATTAAGGAAAGCCCAGTGTAGACCTGGATTAAATTAAGTCGATTTAAGCCTGCATAAATTGACTTAATTTGTAGATGCACCCTTTCTGCCCTCTATTCTGGGCTGGGCCTTAGGGTGCAATCTAACTCTACAGGAACGCTTTCTAACCTAAATAAATTTCATTGATGGCTCTTTAGATTCATTTGTAATTCACGTTAAAAAACAGATTTTTATTTATCTTTAATACACAGTGCCCTTATAAAGGAAATGCTGTTTGCATCTCCTATTTATAAATAGACTGTAACAACTGGCCTGGATAATAATGTTTTGAAAATAATTATAATTCGCCTCCGTGTGAATTTAGAGCATGCTAGTTTCTCTGTACATGTGGACACTTTTTCTGCAGAGTAAAAAAGCCATTTGGCAGTGCAACTCTACTAAGCTAAATTGCAAAAAAGCACTATCATGGGTGGGCAGTAAGTATCCACATAAGGAGTTAAAGCGGAGTAGCTATTGCACTATATATTTACATGCTAGCTTAAAGAACACTAACTTTCCATGTAGACAGTCCCTCAGTGACAGCTCTGGGATTGTGTCTGGTCTTGTCACAGGAAAAAAAGGAAGGAAGTTTCTTACTGTTACTTCCACCAGCTTCTTTTACACCTGTACGGGGCCAGACACAAGCTAGCCTTTAACTTTTGTTTCTTTTATCTTTGTTTTTCATGCCAATCTTGGAAGGCATATTGACAAAGGAGTATTCACAACCAACAAATTCGTATCATAATATTGGATTTTAAAAATTGTTATTAGTACAAATAGGTGCTCTTGGCTATTTTGAAAACCCAAAAGAAAGGCTATTTAGCTAAATCCCTGATACATAACCATTTGAAATTAATCTTTTTTCCTCGCAGTTCCTGAGTACATTAGACCAGTTCAAAGAGCAGAGAAATTATGCCTGGAACATGATAGACTGGTATGTTCTGTGCAGAGTGGTTTTTAAAATGTATTTATTGTACTATCTCTGACCTCACTATTTATCTGACCAGCAAATGCCAGCAGTGTAGTATGGGAATGAGCATCCCGTAAGTTTCTAATAGGTGTAGCAAGTGCTGCACAATGTGTGTTCCTCGAAGGCATTATGAGTCCTAACACTGCTCCCCTTCCCAGGGCACTCAGAACTATGTTTTAGCCCCCACTGTTTTGGTTAATATGACTCAAGTATTTTAAGAAAGACTATAGCATGGCAAAATTAAGTTTGGAGGTATAACTTGGGAAGATAGAGCTAAGTAAATGTGTCTATTTCCATTCTGTGTGATCAGCTGTAATTTTGGCTTGAGTCTCTTGAAGCTATCTATCCAAAATAAACAGATGGAGTATTTTAACTCTTATTTAACTCTAGAGAAAATGGCATTTTGATAGTCTTATTACTTTAGATCTATCAGGATAGACCACTGCTTCAGCTATATTCCTAACTGTCAGGGTAATTAAACACTGGAAGAGGTTGCCTCGGCAAGTTATGGAATCTCCTATATTGGAGGTTTTTAAGAGCAGGTTAGACAAACACCTGTCAGGGATGGTTTAATGGGGGTACTTGGTCCTGCCATGAGTGCAGAGAACTGGACTCAATGACCTGTCATGGTCCCTTCTAGTTTCTTTGGGTGCGTCTACACTTGTAAATTAAGTCGACTTAAGCCTGCTTAAGTCCACACTGGAGTTTCCTTAAGTCGACTTAAGCTGTTGCTTAAGTCGACTTAAGGAAAAGTAAAGTTGACTTTGTAAAACCTAGTTTTACATCAACTTTACTGCTTAAGTCAACTTTTTAAGTCAACTTCAGCAGTGCGGACACCCTAAGTTGACTTGGTCCACTTAGGGTGGGGGGGGTACAAGGGAGCATCACATGGTTCCCTGGCAGAAGGGAGCCACTGTGGCTCCCTTGTCCTGGGGAGTCCCTGCTCCCTTCTCCCCAGACCTGCGGCTTCCCTGCCAGGGGAACCGTGGTCCTAGGGAGAAGCGCTCCCCAGCCAGGGCTCCAGCGGGAGGGGATCCCTTGCTGGAACCCTGGCTGGAGAGCCGGGGAGGCAGGCAACTGTGTGCCATCTGGTTCTGCGGGGACCAAGAAGCCGCTCCCGGCTCATCCCGGCAGAGCCCTGCCGGGCTGAGGAGGGGCGGGCAGCTCTCCCGGCTCCCTTCTTGCCAGGACTGCTC
>ML685776.1:10151423-10214925 GCA_007922175.1 Pelusios castaneus
GCAGCTGGAGTGCGGGTCTCCCGCTCTCCCTCCTGGCTGGGACTGCAGGGTCCCAGCTAGGAGGGAGCGTGGGGCTCCCTTCTCCCTGGGATCCAAGTGGTCCCGGCTAGGAGAGTTCCCTTCTGCCCGAGACCTAAGAAGTCCCGAGCAGAAGGGAGCCAAGTGGTCCAGGGCAGAAGGGAGCTCCATGCTCCCTTCTCCCCCGGACCACTCAGGGTCTTGCTGCCTGGGGAGCCCAGGTTCCAAAGGATCGTCGCCTCCCCCTGGACCTAAATAGTTGACTTAGAGTCTAGTATAGACTCTCTAAGTCGACTTAGTATGGCCCACCTTAAGTCGATTTAGGAGTCCTGTGTGGACTCTCTAAGTCGACTTAAGAAGGTCGACTTAAAGTCGACTTAGTAAAGTTGACCTAAATTCCCCAGTGTAGATGTAGCCTTTGATTCTATGATTCTATATAGTGGAAAGAACCCCTTGGATGGTAAATAATACCTTCAGTACAATGGGTGGCTTGATTCCTATTTGATCCTCATTTTATTTCCCAGTGAATACCAAAAAGTGGAATCAAAATTAAGGAGAATAAGTTAGATAATATACAATAGCATAGCTCCACAGAGCTGGAAGACTTTCAAGGCCTCAGAGAAATTTGAATCCCAAAGGCTAAAGTACATTTTTGTCCATACAGCTTTGGACTAGCACATAGGAAAATGAGTGGCAGCTTCTGAGCACATTTTTTTTCTATGTCCTATTTTAATTATTTTGTTAGTTTTCCCATTGAGCGATTATGCTTCAAATGGTCTCCCTAGAAACTAATTTAAGGCATTCCAGAGCTTTAAACAGAGTGTATAAAATGCAGCAGAAAAAACTCAATTGAAGGGGGAAAAAACTGTGACAGGTCTTGATTTACAAAGTAATTTTGTGAATGTAATTATCATAAATATTTGTGGTATGCAAAGTCTAAAATAATTCAGCTCATAATTGCACCAAACTACCAGCCAAATGAAATAAAATTTCTTTTTCGGAGGCTACTATCTAGACCACAATAAGGTTGCATCAGTATATATTTTAAAGAAAACATTGTCCTGCTCCACAATATAATTGCATATTGCAATATCTCCAGTCACACACAAAGTGGTGTACAATTGATTATTACAGTCTATTTCTTTCACATGCTAAAAGAACACATTTGAAAGGGGTAAGGACAAATACAACATATGGGCACTGCTTTCCTTGAATTACAGAAAATTCAGTTAATTATGTAAAAACCTTTAGTTACTTTACAGTTTTCAACTGGCAGAAAGAGAACATTGACACTAAAGACTTCTTTACACCATTCTGGCAGTGTCAAAGCAGCTTATGGGGAGTGCAAGTGCCAGTATAGTTTAAAGGGCAGTAGTATAAATGCAAATCAGACTCAAGGCTTGTACTTGAACTTAACAAATAAATCTGGCATTGATACATTGGGACAAAATCTTGATATTGTTGGTGGTACAGATTTATTTTGGCTAAATTCTTTTTTTTAATACTTTAATTTATAAGGGAGAAAGAAGAACATTATGTTATGTTGAGATGTATTGAAAATAATTTGCTATGTTTCAAATGTATATTATATTTAAATACAGATGACATCAGGAACTTTGAGTATACAGGGCAGAAAGAACAAAAATGACTGGAAGGTAACTGGAAATTTATATTCACAGACACGAATGGGAGTTCCGTGTATGGAATACTGATTGTGTGCTTTAGTTTATGCTAAATGAGATGATTGTAAGAATGACAAACATTCAAATTTCCCATTTTTTCCATAAAATCAGGAATTGTTTTTTGTAAAACAGACATCTGAATACAAATTAGGTGACTGCACTTCTATGTGTACACTTCCCTGTAGCAGTGCCTACGGCTCAATCCACCCTGTCACCTGGCATGGCTCTTTAAGATTTTAAAAGGTCTGATGTATACAATGACCAAAGAGATTTTAGTAGAGAGGAACCAGTCCTGGAAATAAGTGCTGTTATATAATAATAATTTCCTAATAATAGAAAGCTAAACTGTAATATACTGTTCAACCATAAACTGTCACTGTGTGAAAAATACTTTATTTAAACTAACCTGAGCCACACCTGGCAGAGTATAAATGATCTTATGATCAACACATTTGGTGTTTATAAGCAAACTTTGTGCCCAGTCCATATCTGGGACAGATGAACATGACATGGTGTCAGGAGTAAAATAAAAACAAAAACAGAAAGAAAACACCACAAAGGTTGAAGGATCTCATAAACATGCTACTTTTCAGTGTCCCAAAAAAATCAAGATGTGACAGACATTCAAAACACACAGACTGGAAAAAATATTTTGCAAGATTTCACTTTGCTACCAAGCTCCACAAAGAAACTGCAGATAGGTAGGTATCTTCTTAAATTTATGCTATGGAGAGACAAACAGATCATATTTTTACAACCCTTGACTTTAGCAAAGGCAGTCACAAAGACTGTGAAAAGATTCTGACTATGATGCATACTTCATGCCTCAGAGAAATATGATTTATGAAAAAACACGTTTCCACCTGAGAATTCAAGAAATAGGGGGAAATGCTGAATGTTTTATAAGAGCTCTGCATACATTGGCTCAACACTGATGTGGGGAGATGAAAATATTGAATACAGACAGATTATTGGGTTAACAGATAAAAACATTTCACAGCAATAACAAGTGGAGAGTTGTTTAATACTATTTAACCCTAGCCACAGCTGTATAGAGAGCAAAGTAATCTGAACTGGTGAGACAACAAAACCTAGAGCAACTTCACAAATTAAAAAACCTGAAAATAGCATAGAAATAGTAAACCAACACTTGTATGTTAAAAATCTTTATCATAAAATCAGTGAGACAAGGAGAGAAAATTTCTAGGCTAAGAGGGACAAAGTCCAGCCTACATGCCCAAGATGTGGAAAAAATCATATCAAGAGATGATACAAGTCCAGCCAGAGGCACACCGTATAATGAATGTAAGAAATATGGACATTTTGCAACCATTTGCCACACCAGAGCAGTCAGGGAGTTGACTTATATGATAATCGAGAGCCATTGTTACTGGAATCTAATATTTGTGATGACATAGAGTCTGCTTGGAGAATTAAACTGAATATTCATGGCAAGATTATTGACTTTAAGGTTGACTCAGGAATTGATATCAGAGTCATTTCAGAAGGGACTTACAGTTACCTTTAACCCAGGGGTGTCAAACTCAATTGCTGTGGCAGGCCAGATTTGACTTAAATGTACTTCAAGTGGACCATGCATATCATAAATCAAAATACTACAGCACTCTCGCAGCATCGGGGAGCACTGTGTATACCACTCTCCCTCTCTCTCTCTCTCTCTGAGGCAGAGAGTGTGGTCTCACAGGCTATGTCTACACTCGTTAAGCTAAGTCGACTCTGTTAAGTCGACATAACAAGGTCAACTTTAAGATCTTGTTAAGTCGACTTACCAGAGCCTGTAGTTTAGACATAGCCGTCCACAATGGCTTTAAATCGACTTAATAAGGTCGACATAAGCCTTAAGTTGACCTAAAGAGGTGGAGTTATTAAGTCGACTTAAGAAAGCACTTAAGTTGACTTAATAAGCGTCCAATGTGGATGTGGCATTCTGTAGGTCAACTTAAGCATCGTTAAGTTGACCTAAGGTGCAAGTGTAGACGTACCCATCAAGCACAGTCTCGCAAACCCAGTGCTCTGCGATGTCGCAAGACCTGACACTCTTGTAGCATTGTGGAGCACTGGGTATGCAAGACCACACTCCCTCTCTCTTGCTCTGTTAGGGAGAGAGTGTGGTCCTGCAGAGTGCAGTCATGGGCCGGATGGAAGAGTTTCGTGGGCCATATCCAGCCCGCAGGCCACATGTTTGACAACCCTGCTTTAACCCTTCCCATAGCTGAAGTAATCTGAGACACCTCTGGTTAGCCCTGGAAGGATTCTGAACGATATGGGACAATTCACCACAGAAACAATTTATAAAGACAAATGCATTCAGAGTGCATGTGATCAAAGGATAAAAGACCAACAACTTTTTCAGCCACCATGTGGCAGCCAGAAGGGACCTAGTGAGAAAAGTGGAAGAACTCAATTTAGGATTTGATGGTATTGGACTTTTGGAAAAAGATTCAGTCCAAATCAACTTGAGACAATGTTGAACCACATAGTATACCAAACCCCTAGGAGACTGATCCTGGAAGAAACTAGCTGCCGATTAATGCAATTTCAGAGGACATCATTACCTGGTTGTAGTGGACTTTTTTTCTAAGTATATAGAAATAATGTACTTGGAAAGGCATAACATGTTTTAGTGTTATCAAGAAACTGAAGTGCACTTTTACTCACATCGAGAATAATTAATTACTAGCAGCCTGCATTACCCACAAGCAAATGGAGAATCTGAGAGAGCTGTACAGACAACTAAGAATGTGATTTATGAAAAGGGCAAGGAGATCCATTCATTGCTCTTCTGAATTGCAGATCAAGACCAATAGCAACTATTGGATATGGCCCAGCACAACTCCTCATGGGAAGACAACTCGAAACTACAGTTCCAGCTTTGGAAAAGCACATCTCTCCATAGTGGCCAGACATGAAGATAGTAGCCAAATGAGACCATAAAAGACCTAAAAATGCTTACATACATTTTTATAACAGAGGTCACTGTCAAATCTGTAACCCTGTGACTGTGTTCATGTCAAACTGGATTGAGAACAAGAACGAATAACTGCAATTGTCATAGCGAAAAAGAAGCCTGTGCCCAGATCATATGTGATTGAGAATGACAGTGGAGAGTTCAACTGAAACCATTGACATCTACAGTTTGTTCCTCAGAAAGAACAATCAACAGAGCAAACTCTATAGATGGTGGATGCAGAACACAAAGAAGACAACGCAAGAGATTTCAGACTGGCCACAGTCAGTTGTTGCAACCAATGAACATCCAGATGACTAAGTTGTTAGGCATTCTTGTCAGAAAACCAGAAAAATTAAAACTAAAATTAAAACTTAACAGACTGATACATACTGAAAGTCAGAAGTCAGCAACCCCTGGCACATGTGCCAACAGGGGCATATGAGCCCACAAACATTTGCCACTCCTGCTGCTGAAATTCACTCCAGGCAGCCCCTCTCCCAGGTACATTGTGGAGAGGGGCTGCTCCAGGTTGCTTTTTTCCCAGTGAGCCTGAGGAACCCCCACCCCAGCCAAAAGAAACCACCTGGAGTGGCTCCTTTCGGTGGCCGCTGGGGCGGGGGTCCCCAGGGATGCTGCAGAAAGAAACTGCTCTGGACTTCTTTCGGCGGTGTTCCTGGGGACCTTCCCCAGCTGTGGCTGTGTGACGCTGTCCGGATTTAGGGAACCATTTATGATATTATTTTGTATTAATATTTTATAATTGTTATAATCCATAGGAATTATGCCATGTTTGGTGTCAATAGAACAGTAATAATTTGTGGGGAATGATTATATAGTTTATGTGTAGGATTCGTATTCATATTAGAAATTAGGAATATGATTGTTATATTTTAATTGGTGTGAGCCTAGGGAAACTCCCCAGACTGAATGTCTACCGGGCCATTGTCTCTTTAATGGCCCATTAAGGAAGCTCCCCAGTATAATGGGCCGAAGAAAACCTGTTGAGCCACTAGGACTTGAACATGTGACTCAACCCCAATTTGATTGGAGAGAACTGCACACAGCATGGAGAAGGCCAGAGGTGATAAAAGGCAGCAGCCCCGACTCCATCTTGCTCTCAAGTCCCCAGTCTACAGCCGACACCCATCTCTGGAACTATTCCTCTGAGACTGAACAAAGGATTGAGGCCCACCCTGGTGCTGGGTGTTTACCAGAGGAACAAGCCTGCAAACGCCAGAGGAACAAGCCTGCAAACTGCTTTTCATGAACTTTAAATCATTTGCATGTATGTGATTCGCTTTGACCCTTTAACATCTCTCATATTTTGCTTCTTTTCTTCTTATATTAAACCTTTAGTTGTAGTTGCTAAAGGATTGGCTACCAGTGTGGTATTTCTGGTAAGATCCAAACCTATACTGTTCTGTGTGATGTGGCTGGCCCTTTGGGGTCAGGAGAACCTATATCTTTAAGGGACCGTGCGGCTAGGTGGGAGCCGGAGGAGCTGGAGTGCAATAAAGGGGGCTGTTTCTATTTTGCACAGACTTCCTGGTACCCGGTGTGGGGAACCAGAAGCCTGGTTGTGACTGATAGGGAGACTGGTTTAAGTACCACCCATCAGTGTGTGGGGAGTTTGGCTCCCGGTTTTGCAGCTTGCCCTGATTTTTGCGCATCCAGGAAGGTATCCCAGGAGGCCCCGGTCACAGGCTGTCACCGAATTTTCAGGCTGCAGCCGATTTTCTTCAGCAGAGGGGGCCACTGGCACGGCTGAGGGATTGGGGAATAGGAACCAGCACAAGCGTCAGTAAGGGTGCCAACCCCTGGTGTAACTATTACAAATGGTAGGACTGTAGAACTCAGAGGGGGAGATAATCATGGAATTCATGGAGTGGCACTGTGTGTAAAATATTGTTATTTAAAGCTAACCTTAGTCATAGCTGGCAAAGCATTAAAGGATCTTGCAATGAATACATTTGATGTGTAATAGTAAGTTCTGTGATTAATCCCTATCTGGTACAGAATTACATGACACCTGTAGAAGGGTGCCACCAGCCAGCCTGGGCCAACCTCTGCTACAGAGCCCTAAATTAGCAGGAATAAGAGGCAGCTGTGTAAACTTTCCTGGGGTGAGCTAATGAGGAGCAGCTGCAGGGCTTGTGAAGGCAGGCTCCATCAAAGGCTCATCAAATGAGTGGGCCGAGGGGTGGGAGAACTCAAACAACCAGCCAAAGAGTGAAGCTGCTGTGGTGGGCGAGCAGCCAGGCCCTGAGGGCTTCTAAAAAGCTATGTCTATCTTAGGAAGTGGTGGTGAGTTAAGATTAATAAAGAGCACCAGTGGAAGCAAGAAGCTGAGGTCTGCATGTAATTTGGGCAGTAGAAGGCTGGATATAGAAGGCTGGATTGGCTGGGGGGCCTGTGTGGAACTGCTACAGCACCCATCACTGTTGGGGTGGGGGGGTTGGTTTTTTTTCCCTGAGGGCCTGGGATCAGGAGTCTATTAGAGTAGAAGTAGGACAAGGCTTCATCACGTCGGGGTCACCAGTGTTGTCAGAGGCTCCCGGTGTGGTGCTCTGCTCTCTCCAATGTTGGTATCACTCGGCTGCGTGCGTGTATTCCCTCTAAGAGCTGCCCCAGCTCCTGCAGATAGCTGACACAGCAGACCCAAAGAGAACCCCCAATAACCACAGAGTCCAGTAAGGTACGAAGGCACGTCGACCAGGTTTATTGTCACAGTGGATACAGCAGCAGTTCCCCTGGAGTGCTCTAAGACTCATCCAAGGGCACGCTATGGATACTGACAATGACAATGGACTCGGCTCAGTCAGTGGCGAGACTTTCCACTGCCCCCTAGGCCGGACCCCAGACACACCCCAGAAATACATTTTTGTACCTTTAGACAAACAACTTTCATAATATTTCTGACGTATTAAGGCTCAACCCCTTAATGTAGTTAGGTGCCTCCTATTACCTTGTACATATTGGTTCTAACTATCCATCGTGTTCTTGTTCCAGGAATGGGTCTGCCTGTTCTTCCTTATCTATGGAATGTGCCTGGGTGTCTCGGTACCTTATTCATATAATATGCTTAGTTATGTTTATGCAACATTTATCCTCTTCTTGCCAACTTTTCATGATGTATCTCTGTTTAGCAATGTCTTGACATTACTTTGGTTCAGGTTAGAGGCCTTATACTGGGCCTATACCTACTACAGCTTCCTTCTCACCCAATCAGTGGAAATGGGCTTTAAGGAAGCAGACCAGTATACGCAGTGCTTCTTTCCTTCTAGGAGGAGAGACACAAGCAGGGCAAGGCTGGCCTGCTGAACTCTGAGCCTGGGTACTAATGGGGGAGATGGGCCAGGTGAAGGAGAAGTTAGCTAAAGACCTACAGCTGGCCTAATTTACAGCCAATCCAGCTCTAAAGAGGCAAAATGGAGACTCTTGTTTGTAGAATGACAATCTGAAGTACAGCCCAACTCTGGAAGGGGGCACTGGACCCCCTGAAAGGAATGTTGAGACTTTCATTTGTAGCCAGAGCGGATGTGATGTTGAGCAGCTAAGAAATGAGTTAGACTCTGTAAAAAGGGTAATGCATGAAACTTCCTGAAAGGAAAGGATAAGTGCTTTGAGTTAATCTGCACTGGGTACCTGATGGTAAGAACCTGAGTGGGTATTGCATGCAATGCACCTGCACAGCCACAAGGGGCAAGCTTGAGGACTGTGCCCCATTGCACAGACACAATGGCTATGCAGGCTTTTTGCATGTGCAGCTGCTGGTTCCACATCTGAAAATTTGTCTTTTCATGTAAGTGGAACTACAGTGAAGTCCTGTACCAGAGTAAAGAGGAAAACACAGTCTAAAAAAGTACTCTACCTACAGAATTCAGTTTCTGTCCTTGGTGCCAGCTCTAATTTTGCAGGTGTCTTCAATTCAGGCATACAATTATGCTTTTGCTTGGATTTATCAGCAGGTACAACTATATGCAGCTATATACCAGCAAAATTGGCATCTTTTGAAAACCTGGATCTTAATCTAAAATGCAATATTAAACACCAAAAAATGTTGAGAATGCTATTAATTTTGTGGGCTTTGAGGAGGTTCAAAATTCAAAATGCTCCTTACTTGACAGCTATGCTTTGTAACTACTGGGTTTGCCTGATGTTAATAAATGTTGCTGCCACACAGCAGAATCAGAGCTGTGTATGCAAAAGAGAGAGAGAGAGAGAGTCATGAATAGAGTAAGTGGAATGAGATATTACTCATGAGTTCCTGTTGAGACTGCATGCTGATTGTGATTCAGCTACAGAATGAAGCCAGATTTTTTTCCTGTGAAGCCACCTCACCCAGTTGTCTTTAAGAGCATCTTCTCTCTGGAAGATCACTCAAGAAATATCATACTCACTATCTTTTTGTGTATCTGTTTTCCAGGAGGACACACACATCAATATCGAGGATGATCAGCATAAAAACAAACGTGATTCAGTAGATGAGAAAACACACTTTACAGGGTAATTTTTTGGATGAGCAAGTTCTCCACCCACTTCACCCTCATTTCAAGCAAAAATTTGCTAGTGTCCCTGACTCCTGTGCAACAGCCCAAAATTCAGCTGCAATATTACTCATTAATCCAGACAATCCTTCATATCACCTAATTTGTGTATTGCAAAAATTCCATTGTATTGAAATTATTATACTGTCCAATGGATGTGTGTATGAACTGAGCTTGTGATTATAATCAGCAGTCTTTGCAAATTAGAGAAGCTAGTATTTTTTTACATTAACTAGATTTGCAGTTGCCTGTTTGATTCAACAACCAGTGCCAAGTGGGTATAAACCACCACCATTCTGGTTTGATAGTGTTTTACACAATTCTGCACAGGTATCAGACACTACACAGTGATCTGAGCTGATGGTCCCCATCTCTGTGTGTGTGCAGGTGGGTGGGTGCACACAGACGTGTGCATCCAACTTTCATAAAAGAGGTACTTGAACTTGAGATAAAATACTGACATTTGTATTTATATGTTTCTCATTTTGGGAGGGGAGAACTCTTCATCTGTGCACGTTGTCCTCTGCTGTACTTTCTCTTGATTTCTATCACTGCATTATTATATATTGCTTTTGCAACTTTCAGTTTTGAACCTCAGTTTAGCAAGTTCTAGCAAAACAGATGTGTACAAACTGAGTATCTGCAAACACACAGTTGTGCACGTATTTTTGAGCAGAGATGCCCATTCTCAGAATTGGGCCCTTAAAGTGTAGACTGTTAGTAATGAACCTATAACAGGTCAGTCTGTAAAGATGAGTTAGGGCAAAGAATATGTGGGTACATGTTAGGAAGTTATTAATTCTAATTTATTTATAACATTGAGCGTTCCAGAATAACTAAGGTATCCACAGTGCTTTATTATTGTTCCTCTGGTCCTTTTGTTCTCCCATCAGCAGCTCAATATAATTACTTGCAGTAACAAAATCTCTATTTACTCAGTAATCCGAAGAGCACTTTGCTTCACTTGAGTTACTCTGACGCCAGCTATTGATGTCACTGAGCATGGAGTGGGAGTAAAATATCAGGCATGCGGTGGGGGCAGTGGTATGTCTATGAAATTGTTATTCATGAATTAAATCTTCAAAATGGACCTAACTTTTAACCTGTTTTCTCAGATCTGCTTGAAAAGTCCGTTCATTATATATTCTTTATTTTCAAGACAAATGCTTCATTGATTTTAAAAAAGAAATCACTGCCAATAGGCTAGCATTCCTGTGTCACAAGCCTTAAAACAGATCAATCCATTAATAGCAAAGTATTGTATAGACCAGTGGTTTTCAAACTTAGGGTCAGGACCCAGTACCGGGTCGCAGACCCTCAGACACTGGGTTACCCTCTGCTGCTGCCACCAAAAGACTGGAATGAATTGCTCAAAGATGTAATTGTTGGGTCACGAGCATAAATGTTTTTTTTCAACTGGGTCCTGAGGAAAAAAGTTTGAAAACCACTGGTATAGACAGTATAAGGCATATTTTATCAGTTAAGCACTTTATAGATTATATTCTAGCAGGACAGTACTGAGGTGCATCTTCTAGGATCTGGGAGCTTTCATGGGAAAAAATCCCACTTTGTCCAGCACTTGAAGATGGGGAACTTACAGAATGGGAGCAAAATAAATGCAAGGAAGTGTAAGTCATAAGATCTGGTCAGATTGTAACAGCAAATCAAAGCAGTTGTTAAGATTCAAACAGTAGAATACAGCAACTGGGGGGAGGTGGATGCATAGGCAGTCTTAGCAAGTGGGCAGTGTGGGCAGCTGCCCAGAGCCCCCCAGGGAAAGGGACCCCACACTGCTGCTGTTTTAAGTATTGCGACTAAGTATCCTGGCTGCATGCAGTTCTACATGTGCACCAGTCAGAGAAGCAGTGGAGAGCTGGAGTGAGCAGCAGCTGGGTGGTAGGGTGGCAGGGAGGCTGCAGGGGACCTGGAGGAGGCTGCAGGTGTGGGGGGAGCAGTGGGGTGGTCATAGAGGGGAAGGGGGACCAGGAGAGGCTACAGGGGGAAGTGAGGAGTGGCGGGGAGTCCGCTGCAGGAGCCAGGGGGAGTGGCAGAGAGGCCACAGGGGGGGAATGGGGGCTGGGTGGTGGCAGGGGGGAGCTGGGAGGCCCTGGTGGGAGTTGGGGGGAGGGCAAAAGTCAAGGACAGGGCATAGGGGGCGTCCCATCCTTGACTTTTGCCCCAGCCCCAGAATCCCTAAGACTGCCCCTTGGTGGGTGGGGGACAAGGAAAGTAAAATTACCTGTTGTAATGGGGAAAGATACACTCCCAGAACCCCAGACAGTGATATTCCATCTCCTACCAAAAATCTATAAACCTAAAAACCCTAGATGCCCCATCATCTAAGGCATTGGCACTCTTCCAGCGGGCTTATCTGGCTATGTGGACTCTCCTCAGACCCTACAATATCAACACTCCTAGCGATCTTCAAGATACCATAGAGTTTGTGAGAAAGATTCAGTCCATTGGTGGCCTTCCAGAAAACACCATCCTGGCCACTATGGACATAGAAGCTCTGTACACCACCATCCCACACAAACAGATTAAAAACCATTGAGAGACCTATCCCAGATGATATCATGGCACACCTCGTGACTGAACTTCCTGACTTTGTACTTACCCACAACCATTTCAGATTTGAAGATAATTTATATCGTCAAGTCAGCGGCACTACTATGGGTATCCTCATGGCCCCACAATATGCCAACATTTTTATGGCTGACTTAGAACAACGCTTCCTCCAGTCTTGTTTCCCAGTACCACTCCTCTATTTATGCTACATTGATGATAGCTTCATCATCTGGACCCATGGAAAGAGTGCCCTTGAAATTTCCACAGAGATCTCAACAATTTCCCTCCATGATCAACCTTAGCCTGGAACACTCCACACAGGAAATCCACTTCCTGGACACTACAGTACAACTTAGTGATGGACACATAAAAACTAGCCTATACCATAAACCTACAGGCCACTATAGTTACCTTTGAGCTTCCACCCAAGACACACCACTCGATCCATTGTCTACAGCCAAGCCCTACGATATAACCACATTCATTCCAGTCCCTCAGACAGAGACAGATCAGGACCTCTATCAAGCATTCTTAAAACTACAACACCCACCTGGAGTAGTGAAGAAACAGATTGACAGAGCCAAATGGGTACCCAGAAGTCAACTATTACAGGAGAATCCCAAAAAAGAAAACACTGGACATCACCTACAACCCACAAGTCAAACCTCTACAGCACATCATCAAGGACCTACAGCCTATTGTACAAGATGACACCTCATTCCCTCAGGTCTTGGACAGCAGACCTCTCCTCACTTATAGACAGCCCCCCAATCGTACACATGTACTCACCAGCAACTACAGACCTATCAACAGAAACATTAAAGCAGGCACATACCCCCTGCAACAAACCACGTTGCCAACTTTGCCCACATATCTGCACAAAAGACACCATCATAGGACCTAATCAAGCCAGCTACTCCATTAAGGACTCATTCACCTGCTCATCCACCAATGCAATTTTATGCCATCATGTGCCAAAAATACTCCTCCCCACCCTCCCGGCCACGCACACACCTTATGCATTGGACGAACAGGACAGTCTACACAAAAGAATAAATGGACACATCTGACATAAGACATAACATTAAAAAACCAGTAGGGGAACACTTCAATCTCCCTGCTCACTCCATTGATGATTTGTTAATAGCTGTGCTCAGACAAATGGATAACAAATGGAAGCTCCAGAATTGGAATTCATATGCAAATTTCACTTTCTGTAAACTCAGGACTGAATAAAGATTGGGTTCTTTTCCCATTACAACAGGTAATTTTATTTTCCTTGCCTCCCCTCCACCTCCCTGCTAATTGCTGTACTCTGCTGTTTGAATCCTAACTGCTTTGATTTGCTGTTAGTCTGACCAGATCCTATGACTTACATTTCCCTGAATTTATTTTGCTCCCATTCTGTAAGTTCCCCATCTTCAAACATCTGATGAAGTGGGATTTGTCTCCCACAAAAGCTCATGCAATAAATAAATTTGTTAGCCTTTAAAAGTACCACAGGACTCTTGTTTGTTTTGCTGGACTAGACTAACAGGGCTACCCCTTCGGTATTTAAAAATGACAATTCTTATACAATAGGTCTGATCTAAATAAGTAAAGGACTTAAGCACGTGCTTAATTTGTAAGATGAATCTTACAGGAATAGCATTCAGAAAATGACATCTGTACTTCTAAAGTGAGCAGATTCACTTGTACAAGATTTCAGAATTGTCACTCCCAGTGTCAATGTGAACCAATGGAAAGAGCTGCTAGCGTGATTGAGAGCTCTTTTTGCTTAGACTATCACCTGGTTCAGTTATCTCAGGGCCTGTTGCCATTACATTTTTAATTTCTCAGTCTTTTTTTTTACACTTTACATGTTGCATCCATATAAACCACATAGGTTTTCACTCCACTGAGAGATAACAAACAAAAACACCAGACGCTACTCTTCCAAAGGCACAACTTAGAGTAAAATCACCGATTTATTATCTATATATTTGTTTAATATTGAATTGTTTTAAGGTGCCCGGGTGCTAATATGACAGGCACTTAAACAAAAAAATCAAATAACCCATCAAGCAACTGATGGAGAGCAAAATAGATTGTAAGAAAATAAAATTCAGTTCTAAAGTGTCAGAGTTAGTCAAGACTAAGGATGATTTGTAGAATTATATAAAATATTTTGAGATTATACAGTAACATAGCACATTGTTTCTCTACCAAGTAACTAAAAAGCATATTCCTGTATCTTTTCCTGCTCTTACCCTGTGTAAACTATCCATTACTAAGTTGTAAAATAAATCTGTTCATTACTATATCACTGTAAGAAAACATTACAGTACACAGAAGCTAATAATTTGTAGTTCGTTCACCAACAATTAAAATTGATAAGGCTGTTCTGACTTATTTATACATCTTTTCTCTCTGCTTTCTTTCTTTCCTTTTCCTTGTTGTACCTAAACTCTTTGCTGAGGCTTACTGGGTAACTTAATAGCCTATCAAAAAATAAGAACAAAGAGTTGTAATTTGTAAGGCAATAGGAATTCCAGTAACAAAAACTGACACGTCAGAAGCAAATAACATTTATCAAAGATCAGTTACAGTTTGACCTGGCAGGCAAATTTGTTCCTAGTCTGTTGTTTGAGTGCTAATCTGAACTAAATAAAAAATGAATCACATTACAGTAGCATGTGCTATTTCCTGTTTCTTTAAAATTAATCATTGGTTACCACAGCATACGGAAGAAGTTCAGAATAAATTTAACTGCATATCTGACTCCAGCTACATCTGTTTACCAGATTAATGCAGTTTGGGTAATTATCATCCTTAAATATATCTTTGCCTTTCTAGTCTACAGGTTGTCAGGAATTGACTTAGAGGGTCATATCTGTAGATGTGAATTATTTCCAAGCTTACACAAAGCTTGGGTGATCTAGTTACGCACTTTGAACCACCACATATCATTTAGCTTATTAATGAAAATCTGGGCTGAGTTCATTCCCTTACACTATTATTTCCTTAAATCTCAGTGCACCATTGTAAAATTCTATGACATTCACTGCATATACCAAAAAAAAAGTGGTCACATAATTCCTGGTGAGGGAAAGAGCTAAAATATACTTACAGTATTTGGACAAACTAGTTATTTTTAGCTCCCAAGTAATCAAAAGTTTGATGTTGAGTCAATGTAATGATGGGCTATATTTCCAAGAGATCCAGAATTACTACTATATTTTTGTGCCTGGACCTCAGCACAAAAAAAAATATACCTTTGCATTAAAGCACTCATGATTATTGCAGATGTGCATCAAATCTGGTAACAAATATACTAATGACTAGTTAAGAGCCTAACTAGTTTATGCTAACTCTATTATCCTAATTTTCACAAACTGTTACAGTAATTGTGGAGGCAGTGGAGATGTACATTTACATAAGCACTTTGTGGGGACAGACCCACACCTTAATCTTTCAAAAATTTGGCCCTTTTAAGAGTCTCCCAGATCTATTTTCATTCTACTAGTCCAAAGTCAAAAAACTAACACTAAAAAATTTCCTAAAAGATAGCCAAGACTTTCAAAGCAGGGTTGGAGGAGTTTGCATTTTGGAATAAGAAAATAACTCTCTGGCAGACAAGTAGTTCTGGTAAATCTAATGCAATGTTCCCATATGAATTACTCAACTTTCTTTTTGGTGGAATTTATTTCTTTATTCTGTTTGTTTTGGATACTTGTGTGTTCTTCTAGGTATCTGGAAAAGAAATATGAAGATGTCTGTGACTTTGGCAAGAAACACAAAACCCAAATTCGATATGTGATATATGGAATTTTCATAACAGGTACTTTATTTTTTAAACCATAGGAAATAACTCTAGCCTCTTTCAGTTTTACTTTGATTTCAGGCTGTGCATACTTTCCATTCAGTGTCTGGGTTAAATAATGTGTAGTGGAAGGTCACGGATAACTGGAAAACTATCAGACAGACATTCTCACACACAAAGTTCTATCAAATCTTTCTGAATATATCTGAGAGGATGTAGGAAAAAACATCTATTAGAATTTACAATGATTTTAGACTAAAGTTCTCCACTTTCTAAATTCTTCACTCCACTAAATGCATGAGCAATAATAGAACAAGCTTCCCTATATTGTCCTATCAATATTCTTCAGCTGTGATCTGGACAGACCATGTGTAGGAAAGAAAAGGGTAGTTTCACCATGTCCATTCAGTGATCAGCTTCTCTGCTGAGGGTGGGGTCAGTTAGTTTAAATGGTATTGTCTAAAAACTTGCTAGAAACTACAATTCATATACTATAAACCATCAAATAGCAATCTAATACTAATGACTTTTAGTTAGTATCCACTTACACTGGATTCAAATCTATGATCTAGAAGTGAAAGGCTCCTTGTCATATTAACATGCTCCCACCTGGGCCATTCAGTCCCCATAGCAGAATGTTTCATTAAGGAAATGTCCTGCCACAAAATCTCATCGTTCTACTATGTAGAGTACTCATTCAAATGATCTTGTATGTCCTTTTCCTCGTTCTGCAGTAAATGGGCTTGTTCCAGTCTGTCCTGTTCTGAGTTTCCTTTTAAGGTCCTCCTACCTCAACTGTTAGAATAATTGACAGACTAACTCAAGAAAGAGAGAAGCTTCCCAAGAACACATCAAAGTTCAATATGTTAATTCCACAAATAACTTTCCTTACAAAAGGAAAGTAAATCACTATTTGGTATAGCCATGAAAAGCAGGTAATTATTTAGTGTTGTTATTATTCTGCTGCCTCACATTATCAAGGAAACTGTCATGTGCCAGAGTCAGTTGTAGCTAATTACAGCAGGCACTCCTTAAGATATGTTTCACTTTGCTGCAGTGATCAAACTGCCTTCTATATATGATAGGCTTGATTCAGCCAGAATACCTCATGGAAGCCATTAAAACCTGATTTTTATTTACATTATTTTAGTACAAGAACAGAATTATTTCTTATTTAATAGGAGGATTATTGTTTAATGTACACCTTAAGTCAATTGTTATTAGATTTTTCCAAACTTATCCCTTTCTCATGCCTGCCCCATGTCCATGAGCCAGGCCTCATAGACTCGAAGGTCAGAAGGGACCAGTGTGATCATCTAGTCTGACCTCCTGCACAATGCAGGCCACAACACTTCACCCACCCACTCCTGCAATAAGCCTCTAACCTATGATTGAGTTATTAAAGTCTTCGAATCATGATTTAAAGACTTTAAGATATAGAGAATCCACCAGCAAGTGAGCCATTCCCAATGCTACAGGGGAAGACGAAAAACCCCCTGAGCCCTGGCCAATCCGCCCCAGAGGGAAATTCCTTCCCAACCCCAAATATGGCAATTAGTTAAACCCTGAGCATGTGGGCAAGTCTCACTGGCCACTCACCCAAGAAAGAAAACTCAGAACTCACCCCATATCTACCCTCCCTTCTTAGGCCACTGGCATATCTATCACCAGTAGTCAAAGATCAGTCAATTACCAAACTAGGCTGTTGCATCTCTCCTCCTACCCCATCTGCCAACTATTGGTTCCAACCATTCTTATTTATCTGCATTGCTTTTCCCTTCCTAATAATTATTTATCCCTGAAGCATATATAGTGCACACATCCATGTAGTAGCTTTATCTATTGTTGTCATTTTCTTCAGTAAAATCTTTCTCTTTTTCTCTCTCCCGTAGAAATATTTCCTGCCCTCTTACTGGCTTTCAGTTTTCCAAACTTCCTCAACCCAACTACAGGGCATTATACAGCTTCCCTGCCTAGGTTTGGCAACTATTTGCATCACATCACCCTTTGTTATGGTACCAGGCCCATAATCTGGGTGAATATTTGCTCTTTGTTTTTTTTTAATGAAACTGTGTATATTACTATACTACTATATACAACATTACTAATGGTGCTTACCTCCTTTGTAAAGTACTTTGAGATCTATGGATGAATAATGCTGCGTATGAGCTTCTCACATTGGTTTTATTTTTATTACAAGTTGCTACCTTCAAAATGGATTTTCTTCTAATAAGTAGTACAAAAAAATAAAATAAAATCCCAAGCACCAGAACCCCTTTCTCTCCTTCCCAGTGCTGGGGTTTGTTAGCAATTGAATCTGTTGTAAGTAATAGCACTGTCCACCCTGAAGCCAGGAATCAGAAAGTTATCCGTCAGGAAAGCACTTAATGCTTAGTTTTAAGCTCATCCTTAAATCTCATTGAAATCAAGTGGAATTTAAACATATGTTCAAGTACTTTCGTGAATCAGGGCATTTCTTTCCTAAGTCCTAATTAAAGCTCTAAGTAAATAAAAAGCCACCTGTTGTGGGTTTTGTTGTTTGCTTTTTTACAGGACAGATGTAACTGACATACATATGCTTGTTTCCTTGACAGCTTACCTGGCAATAGTCATCACAGCATGTGTTCTAAATTTTCATAGAGCCCTGGCACTCTTTGTACTTACTGTCCTAGCCATCTTCTTCACCTGCTGGGATTTTTTAATGGCCAGATATGAAGATAAAATTGCTGAGTTTTTTTCTCCATGTGAAAGGTTTCTGAAAGAACAGTGGTTTTGGATGAAATGGTAAATACAACTGGCTTCTTACTTATGTAAAGGGACAAACGCCTATTAAGTTGCTTTAACCTTTTAACTTTCTATACATTTCATGACTTCACTGGGACCATATTTTAAACAATTTTACTGTTTTCACTGGGAAATGAATGTAAACACAAGTTAATAGGCACCCTGATTGAATCCTCCTCAGATCTTATATCACTGCTATTCAAACCTTTATGCAGCACAGATTTGGGTCAGGTTCACCTTATATAGCATAATTTTCAAGGCTTTATATGCATCTAAGATGAACAAATTGCTGAAGGCTGAAATGTATTCTATCTAGACTAAATTTAATCTGTCTAGGTACTTGTATGGTCCCATTACTGTAGTATCTGAGCATTATTTTACTCCTCAGAAGACAAACCTGTCTACAGTGCAAAATAATGTGTTAACAAAATGGCTAGGTTATTTAGAGCCCTTAGGATCAACTCTTTCTGGCCCCTGCCTGGCAGCAAGAGGAATTCTATATTAGAGTGATGTGCTGAAGCAAGATTTTAAAGGATTTTAAAATCCTGCCACAAAAAAGAAAGGAAATTGGCCAAAATCCCTGCCTCTGATGCAATTCACACACCTTTCTCAGTTAATCTAGGGGCTCAAAAATATTTCTGAACAGCAATTCTTTTGTCTTTGGAAAAGATCTGTTTGTGCTTAATAGCTGGGATTTTCAAATGTTTCTCTAAGGAGAACGCCCCGGTACATATGTGTTTGTGAAGGGTCTGATTCTCCTCTCATTTACTGATGTAAATCTATTGCTTCATGGCACTTAATCCTGATTGACAACAGCATACCCAGCCTGTGTTTTCACACAGATCACTCCATCGAGTGTAAAAGTTGAACATTGTATTGTCTCCAGGCATTATGAAGAGAGGTAGCCACAGCAGAAGTTGTTGCACTGGAAAGGAAGAGGGAAAATGGGAACAAGCTGGCACACCAGCATCATTCTGGACCCAGAAACTGTACAAGGCAGATCCCCACATACACTCTGGGAGCAGTAGAATGGAGGTGGTGCTTCCCCTCTCCCCAGTCATATGGCAGAAAACTTCAGAGAAGAACTGCTTTAGCCAGCAGGTGCAGAAACAGCCAAAGCTGGGGCCCTGAGGCATTCAGAGAATGTTCTACAATTTGACTGAACTTTCTCTGCACTGTGCTAACTGGCTCCAACTTACCCCCTACCCTGTCTCTTTATTTCAGGTTCACGCCACACCTGCCCCTTTGATCATCTTCTCTCCTTCCCTGTCCCCTACACTCCCTTTCCCTTTCTAATCTCCTTCAAACCTATGTGCTGTTCCCCAGTGTTTGAATCTCAACATCTGTTTTGATTTGCTGTTACAGCCTGACCTGATCCTGTGTCATACATTTCCCTGCATTTAATTTCCTCCCATTCTGTAAGTTTCCCATCTTCAAAATATCTGACGAAGTGGGATTTTCTCCCATGGAAAGTCTTTAAAAGTTATTTTGTTAGTCTTTAAAAGAGCCACAGGACTCCTTCTTTGATTTGCTGACCTAAACTAACATGATTACCCCTTTGGAACTTGTCAGATGTTATGGAAATGGAGGACATATAGTTACCTAAATGTGTAATAAATAATATGAATATCCTTGTCTAAAATAGGAAAAAAATATCTGGAAGTTCAACAAAGTATTTAAAATGAAAACAAAAGTTGTGCAAAAAAGTAGATATTTTCCACTCTATTGTGGGGAGTGATTGGAGAAGAATTCCGGTGGTGGTTGAGTGGTAGGGTGACCATGCATCCCGATAATAGTGGGATCATCCCACTATTAGGGCCTTTGTCTTATAAAGGCAACTATGGACACTCCCGCATCCCAATTTTTCACATTTGTTTTCTGGTCACCCTATTTGGTTGATAGATTGTACTCACATTGCTACTGGAGTAGTATTATCACTGGCTAATTGCTCAGGTGTATTTTTAAGAATTTACCACAGGTACTCCAAAATCAGGATGGGTTGGGTTTTATGTAGTAGTATTCATTTGAAAAAACTAAAATATAAAGTAGAGTAGTTTATATTTGTTGATATCTGTTCTCTTTTAGCAGGATATTGTGTATGATATTACATTTGTTTCCCTTTTGATAGGGTGGTGTGGCTAGCTCTAATTGCAGCTATCATTTGCTGGCTCATCTTTGACACTGCCAAGCAGGGAACCAATCAGCTCATCTCTTTCGGTGGCCTTGTGATGTATGTTCTCTTGATGCTGATCTTTTCCAAATATCCAACCAGAGTAAGTATTTAGCTTACATATTTCTCCTTTTCTTCATTTAGACTAGGTCTCAGGAATGTACCTATTAGGACTGAACAGTTCCACTTAGCCCACTGACTTTACACATAATAGTCTGTTTTCTAAAAATGTACTATAGTTACTATACTGCACAGGCAACCTGAATTCTGGCATTTCCTAATTTGAGTGCTGGACTTTGCAATATTAATATGTTCAATGAAATACTGAGAAATATCTGTATGGTTACATGCCTATGGTCAAGTACCTGTAGACTTACAAATTTAAAAAAATTTTAGTCATTGTTCTGATATGCAGCTTGTCACTGTGGGGCCTGACTCCTCGGTCCTTATTAACACTGACTGGTACTTACTCATGTTAGGAGTTCCAGTGAAGTCAGGGTATATTTTGCAAACCCAGTGGAACTGCTTTCATACAATGCTACTTGACATGAATAAGAATATGTAAGCTGCAACACTGTGCCCAATAAAAGAGAGAGAAAATCCAAGATTCCCTAGATTAATTTCTGACTATAACATTTTCTGTGTTCTATAAAATTAAAATACAAGTCAATCCACTACATTTTCACTAATTTCTCTGTAACAAGGAAAAAATGCATTTCATTCTGACTTCGTGCAACAACCACAGGATATCAAGCAAGGAGTCCTGTGGCGCTTTTAAAAACTAACAAATATATATTTTCACATGAGCTTTCATGACTTAGTTAAGTTGACTTAGTGTGTCTACACTTAAAATTAAAGTCGACTTAAAGGGGAATTTACAAAGTCGACCTAGAGCGTCCACACTCTATACTTTAACTTGTATGAATCTGTGTAAATACCTGAGAGAGGCGGGTGTGTAAACCATTATGTCCTTAATGTTTAGGAATTTTCCAGGTACAATGGTCCCAAGGAGTAAACTGATGAGCCATTAAGGACATAAGGAATAGAACCATTGTGTCCTTAATGGCTCATCAGTTTACTCCCTGGGACCATTGCACCTGGAAAATTCCTAAATATTAAGGACACAATGGTTTTACACACTCGCCTCTCTCAGACATTTCCATAAAATCACACAAGTTAAAGTATAGATATAACACCAAATTCCTAACTAAACTAACTTCTAATTGAAATAGAATTCCTAGACATAAACTATATAATCATTCCCAGCAAATTACTACCTTTCTATTGATACCAAACATGACATAGCTCCTATGGATTATAGCATTTAGGATATATGGATAGAAAATAATATCAGAAATGCTTCCCTAAATCCAAACAGCGTCACACAGGGCTCTGCCCTGCCCTTTGGGGGGCATGCCAGGCTCCCCCTGTGGCCCCCCCAGCAGGGAGGGCATTGGTGTAGTCCTGGTGTAGTCCCCTAACTCTACTTAGGGCTACCCCAGGGCTACACTGGCTTAATTCGACTTTAAAAAGTCGAATTAAGCCTTAGGTCAAGTAGAAAGATGGTTTAATAAAGTCGACTTAATTTTCATTAAGTCGATTTTATTTTCCTTAAGTCGACTTAAGCAAGCTGCTTAAGTCAACTTAAGCAAAGTGTAGTGTAGACGCAGGGCAAATTAAGTCGACTTAAGCCAAGCTAAGCCTAAAAGTGCCACAGGACTCCTTGCTTGTTTTGCTGAAGTAGATTAATATTGCTACCCCTTCGGCATTAACCACAGTACATGTTACGCTTAATAGATCAGGGTCAATTGATGAAAGTTGTCTTTGTTGTTTAGCTAGCACTCAGCCTTTAGGATCTAACTCCCTTTCTACATATGGTCAAATAATCCTATTGACAATGAAGACACATCTACTAGGAGGGTATCAGCATGAATCTGTTTTAGTGGTATCCAGCAAAAGGGAGAAGAGGAGCGTCAATAGATAGGTGGAATAAAATATATCCAAAACTTTAAAAAGCCAGATCCTAGAATCTATTCATTTTGTGTTTTGTCCTTAATCAGATGAAACTCCCATTAACTTCAGGATTTGCCCCAATGGGAGTTTTGACTATTTAAAGACTGAGTACAAAATGAATCTGTATTTTGTGCTAACGCTGATTGCATTTTTTCCTAATTGCTGTGACCAGGCCTCTTAGCATTCAGTAGGGTATAACTGTAAAGAGGGGGAAAGCATGTAGTGTGTTAAGTATTCATTCAAAGGTCTCCAGAAATGCAAGGCTCCTGCTTTGATCAACTCTACTTACCCCTTCATTATGTTAGCTAAATATGCCTGTTTATTTCTTTGTTTTCGAAGGAAAAGTGTTAGCCACTGCAATACTCTGTACTGTAGAAGATTTTATTAAAGGTTGTGCTTTGATCACCACAAACCCCTGTTCAATTTTTACTTACTGTTTTTATGCATAGCACTAGTGTTTTTTTATCTGAGTGATATATTAATCTGCTTCATTATCTATCAGGAAGTTTCCTGTAACACTTCTATATCTATGCTGAGACTTTTCATAGACAAGGGAAAAAGCAACACAGAGAATTCCATGCAGATGCTTATTTGGTCAATCTGTCCTCCAGACAGCACCTTCTCTTCCTCAGTAATGACTGTTTGACTCTTCCCCCATAATCCTTTGCAAACCAGTACTATCAGCAACTGAAGTGAAAAATAAGTGCCAGATCTGCTGTTTCCCCATGGGTCTTCATTACATCTAATTGGCCTATTTTATTAAGACTACACCTCACTTCAGTCCTTGTAAATTGCTCAGATTTACAATATACAAACTGTGATAGCAAAGTAGACAGCCTGAAGTATAGGGTCATAGGCATCTATTCCCATTTCCAGATGAAATAATGAACACACAATAATGAATGTGTGTATATTATTATCATTTAGCACTCATGTAGCCCTGCTGGGGCCAGGTCATGGGCAGCCAATGCACACTAGTCAGTTACCAAGTTGCTGTCAGAAGACAAGTAGTAGGTGCCAGGTCAGGATACCACAAAGTCAGGCTCAGACACCAGCTTCCGGGCAGGAGGCAAGTAGCAGAGTCAGGTCAAGCTGTGTCAATATACCAGGAAGTCAGAATAAGGTACTCAGTCAGAGACCGCAGGTAAATAACAGAGTCAGGAAGGAACAGGGTCAGAAGCAAGAGTGTAGGGTCCCCACAGCAAAGCAAGCCCTGGCCTGGCCTGGAGCACAAGCAAGCAGGTGGTCTGAACTGTTACTTAGACAGCTCCCTTTTCTGGCTTCCTGGTTTATATACCAGCATGAGCCAATCAGAGGGCTACAGGGGGCAGTTACTTAGGCCCTGTTGGGTGGCACTTTTTCCGGTATCTGGCTTCATAGGATACTCCAGCAAAACCTAGCCTAAGCTTCCCATGCAGATGCATCAGTAGCTTAGAGCCCACAGGTTCTTATAAGCCCTTTTTATCCATAGATGTTCAAGAACTCTACTAAGTGGAGGAAACATTGGTATCTGTATTTTATGAGTAGGGAAACTGGCATACTCAAGTGTGATATCTTACCCAGATCATATAATGAGATCAGATAATAGTACTTTCCTACTTACCTAACAAGTGCTTTATCCATTCATCTGAGCAGCATCATGACATTGTTATCCAGCGATACAGTCATTGCTGTGATGAAAGAAGAATCGTGCTAACATTTTAGTTGTCTGTGTTACATTCACATAACAATTATTTCACCTCTGCACTGTAGACAGAGAGGTAGTGTCTCTTGTTCTTTTCTTATTATTCATGGTGTGTGCTCTTGAGGGTTCAGCATGCAATGCTCCATCTTTATCTGAATAAAGCTAACATGGATCAAAATGGAGCATCACATTGACGGGTTTGCCATTAGTTTTTAGCCCTATAGTAAAGAGAAGGGTAGCTGTGGTAATCCAAAGAGATGAAACCTCTTTATGCCCCATCTTGCAGCCCCAATACACTACAATGTAGCTAAAAGTATCCTTAATTATATATTCGTTAAACTAACATTTCTTTTCATATCCAGTGATTTCTATATCTTCATTTTTCTGTATGGCTAGGTTGCCTGGAGACCAGTGTTTTGGGGAATCGGAATGCAGGTTACTCTTGGACTTATTACTCTCAGGACTAAAGTAGGATTTGATGTATTTAATTGGCTGGGTAGGCAAATACAGGTAAGATGTTAGCCAAAAAATAATTCTTTTTCTTGGTACGTTTTCTTTATTAGGGTGTTTATATTAGAACAGAAGCACATTTACTGCAAAAGAAAACAAGACCCTCATAAAAGAAAGTGCTGTATGTTTCTATGTGGTGTGTCCACAGTTCCTGGTTGTTCAGAATAGCTGCATTGTGTTACACCTGAGTACAGCACTAGAAACAGTCAATGAACCAGATTATCAGAGTCAAATGTTTGTTTCTTGAGTAGTGGTTTCACAATAACTTCTTTACAACAACTTTCACCTTCTTTTCTCCTTGGGATGAAAAATGGCTTTGTTCCCAGGCTAACATACCTAGAGTTCCATAAAGTCAGTGAAAGTTTTAACACAGACATCAACGGGAACAGAATCAGGTCCTTAATGTTTTGACTTCCTGGGAGAAAGAGGGTCCTCTCTGGGTTAACCTGCCCAGTAATTGGATCCAGTCACCACATTTCTCTCTGCATACTGTTTTCAAATGAGCATGTTATTGTTATGCCAAATTGTTAGGCCTAAGGGCATGTCTACACCACTGACTTATGTTGACCTAACATCTGTTGGTATACAGCCACCATGGTTATTAAAGCACTAGTGTGTGTACATGCTTGGCTTCTTGTATTAGTGGTGCGTGTCCTCACCAAGAGCACTTGTATCGTCAGCATGGGGCATTGTGGGAAGGCTCCTAAAGGCCAGTAATAGTCAGTATAAGCAACACAGTGTCCACACTGACACTGCATTGACCCAATTACATTAGCCATGACTCTACACCACTTAGGGAGATGGTGTTGCTAGTCAGCACAGAGAGGCACTTACATCGGTGGGAGCCTAATTTAAGTGAAGACATTTCCACGGCAAGGTCAACTTGTGATGTAGACCAGGCCTAATAAATAAAGATTAGACCACACCCTGTCCTTGATTGACCATTAACTCATTTGGGCTGAAATCAGAATGCACCCATCACCAGGCAAAAGTATCAGACTAGTCCACTCGCAGAAGCTTGTGGTCCAGTTCTGAAACATCCTTGTGTAAGGATGTAAGCAAGGTTAGGAATCTGAGAGCCTCTCTTGCTTAGTAGCTAAGTAGGGAGGGGGGTCACTGATTTACCTGTGCTTTGTATTTGCATGACACTCAGCATAATTTCACCCAGAGGCTGGGCATGATGGGAGTTGGTATGTGTGACTGGTTCAAATCCTCTAAATCTGGTGTTTTATCAGAAGGGGGAATGGAAATAATGCTCTTTCATGATATGCCACCCTTTGATTGTATATCTGTTATTGACCAAGGAACTGATGGAAAAGTCACCATCAGCAACAGAGAACTTGGAAAAGTGAGCAACCCTAGTTTTCAGAATTGTAAAACGAAGTGGGGAGGGGTGTGAGCACTAGCTCTGCTGGAGCTGTGCCTTAAGTCAACACCTATTTCCCCACCCATTGTTAAAGAATAGACCTAAAGATTCCTTGTAGAGGCTCTATTGTTATTTTGATTGAGCTGGAATCACCAGGGAAACAGAAACTTCCCAATGAGCTGAAATCACTGATGAGGAGCTGAAATCACTAGGGAAGCAGAAACTTCCCAGCGAGCTGAAATCACTGAGTGGACAGCAGGTGGAGCCAGTGGACAGCAGGTGTGACCAGCGGGCGGTGCGGCGGAGCCAGTGGACAGCAGGTGGAGCCAGCGGACAGCAGGTGTGACCAGCAGGCGGTGCGGCAGCGCCAGCAGACAGCAGGCAGAGCCAGAGGACAGCAGGTGTGACCAGCAGGTGGTGCGGCGGAGCCAGCGGACAGCAGGTGTGACCAGAGGGCGGTGCGGCGGAGCCAGCGGACAGCAGGCGGAGCCAGCGGACAGCAAGTGTGACCAGCGGGCGGTGTGACCAGAGGCCAGCGGCAGAGCTGGCGGACCAAGACAGCGTCTGCGGACAGCGGGTGTGAGTGGCCAGTGAGTGGTGTGAGCAGACCTTGAGGTGGCAGAGGACAATTGGAGGGGAGGACTGAGGGCTGACTCCCCCTTCTCCCCTTAGTGGTGGAAAGAGTTCTGTCTATTGGGTTTTGTGGGAATCTTTGCACTGTATCCCAACCAGTGCTGCATTTTGATGTTGCTTTTATTTAGCCTTATTAAAAGTCTTGTATGTTACACTCAGACTTGTGCTTGCGAGAGGGGAAGTATTGCCCTTCTAGGGCACCCAGGGAGTGGTGTGTAATTTCCCAGAAGACTGGGTGGGGGCTCGAGCTAATTGGTGGTGTGACATTATTTGGGAACCCCTAGGAATAGAACCCGGTCCTTTGCCGCTGCCGTCACAGCCTGGCAAAGGGGTTACACTTGCAAGAAACTGCGCACTAAAATGCCATGTAATAGAAGCTCTAATGAGACACTGTCACCACAGCCACTGTCACTCCAGCACAAAAGCCTTCACTCCTTGCCCCCAAAGGCCCTATGGTTCTCAGATGGCCTGCAGTAGAAGAAACAAAAGGAATAAAATTCAAGCACTGGTGGCAGAAAGCACAAATGGATCAAGATAGAAATCTGCCCAAGGAGCTGCTCAATGAGACTAGCATGGTTTTGTAGCATTACCGGAGAGGATGCCACATCCAATATGGGCTCCTACCCATGGCCAACCTGCAAGACATCTGATGTAAAAAATTGCTAGAGAACAACAGACAGGGAAAAGTGAAAGAAGTGGGCATAGTGATATACAGTGAGCTGAATTCAAACTTGTGACACAAGGAGCTACTGTGTCCCTTATGTAGCTCTTAAAACTACAGGTGAATAATCCAACTGTAGACAGGTAATGTGGCCCTATTTCCATATAAGAATTTTATTAGAATAGAATTGCCCCATTCAGAAATGAACCTTGGGATATAGCCACTAATTGCCAAGAAAAACAAGTCATTGGTGTTTTCCACCAGAAATACAATCCTTTCTTTACTATTCTGATTCAGAGAGGGCTAGGCTGCTCAAACATTGATCCCAAGTGGAATGTGGCCATTCTCTGGACAATACCTTCTTTTTTTGCCCACAGGTTTCAATTTGCAACTGGTTAACTTATTGCTCATAGGTGCTAAGTGAAGTTCTGCCAACAGGAAAAGGTTTATATAAAATGTGCTGATACACCTCAATGGTATCTGTACCAGGAAGTGAAAAATAAACACTTCTTTGCATGAGCTTGTGGTGTTTAGCCACCATCTTGACTCTTACTACGTCACCCACTAGGCACTGCTGTAACACAGATACTACATAATAATAATAATAATTAATAATGAGCTGGTGGCTGGGTGGTTCTGCCCCACACCAGGCAAGGGTGTCGGATGGCACATGCTACTTTGCTTTCCACAGCTGGTCAGCTCAATAGTCTGGCACAGATGGGTAAGTGTGACTTATGGCTATGTCTCCCACCCGACCTGCTCCCTTTGAGGCATTTTTCACCACTGGGGCATGGCGAGCAGATCCGGAACTGCAATTGTACTTGGTCAGTGCACAAGGTGCAGAACAGATGGAAGGTGTGGCCCCTCCTGAAATAGGGCCATCTGCCAATCTCACCTTTTATGAGTTGTTCTTTTGTTTTTGTTTTTTAGATCTGTGCAACATTTGCTTATTATTTAGCAGTAACCCTCCACTATAAAATGTGCTTTGGTTTTTTTCTCTTTAGATTTTCCTGGAATACTCTGATGAAGGTGCTAAATTTGTGTTTGGTGAAAAATATATAGACCATTTCTTTGCCTTTAAGGTAAATAGTCATTATCTATGTTGTATTTTACATATAGATGGGCACATAGGGAGTTTAATTGGAAAACATGTTCCCTGTCTGATTTACAATATTTTGTAGTTACCAGTGGGAGAGGAGGTGTCCAGGGGATAAACTCCCCATTAAGATATGAGCCCCACTATGAAAAAGTAGGGGAACTGGGGACTAAACTGGCCATTTAATGTTATGTGTTTGTTTTAAGTTCATTTAACCCATTTGGAGCGATTTACATCTTCACAGGAGGAAAGGATCAGCAGACACCTTTTCAAAATGGAGGCATGATAGAATACAGGGGCCTTAATTTGCCAGTGGCAACAAGAGGGATAAATTCTGCTTATCTTACTCTCCCTCCCACAAGTATTCAGGGAAATATAATAGTGCTGAGATACCATGATGACATAAATACCATAGATAGGTGAAAAGAACTGGAAGGAGATAGGATTGGAGGCTGCAGGCCAATAAGTTTCACCAGTAGAGGGGCAAGAAACTCTGTAAAAATAGCTGCTTAAGGGACAAAATGAGAAGCAGTCTTGAATTGAGCAGTTTTTACCCAAGGTTCTCTCTTCAACTCATCACAGGTCAACAGTACTTCAGTTTTGTGAAAGGGCAGACAGGTAGGCAAGTTATTTTTCTCCTCTTCCTTCCTGAGAAGATATGTTGGGGAAATGGACTATCACTGATCCCATTGTTCCAGGACATAAGAAACTAAAATATCTCTCCATCTGAGCTCTTATACCTTCTCACTTCCCTAGACTGACGTGATAGCCCAAACTGGAATTTTTTTCATTATCTCTCCTTGCTATGTAGGAACAACCTGGTTTGTCTCTTTTTTATAAGATAGTGCGGTTTCAAAACAACCATTGAGTAATAAAATCCAAGAGGAAGAACACTATGTTTCCTTATTGGGCTTACTAAATAACTCTACCACTTTGAAGGTCCAAGGTACCCATAGTACACAATTCATGAGCAACTGTACATTTCTATTTCCATGCACAGTTCCCACAATTGAGCATTTATAGTGGGTAGTTGCTAAGGATAGTTAGAAAAAAATAACAAAAAATCAGGAAAAAAAAACTTGCAGAATTTCAGCAAAAAACAAAATGGAAATTGTTTTCTTTCATATTTTTTTTCAGTCATCTCACTTTTACATAGTCAGGCACCCAAGTGATCGTTTCTATGCTCTGCGTATTTTGTGAGAGCATGGCAAAGGCATTGCACAAATAGAACTTTGATTGGATATGGAGTTATAGCATCTTTTTGGAAAAAATGCTCCAGCCACGATAAAGACGTGCTGCAGACTAATATGATAGCTAAGGCTACATTTTCAAAAGTTTCACATTTCACAAAAGTTTCAAGTTGCACATGTTCAAATGTCCATATGGGCCTTATTCTATGGGATAAACTGGAGAAAGTCACAATTTTAAAGTGCCAGGTTGGATATTAGCAGAACATGTTCACGTTGAAGGACAGACCAGTCAAAATGGGTTACATGTTGATGTGGCCTCAGAGCTGGGTGTACATTGCTTATTTTCAGAAGTGCACATGGCTTAGCTTAGGGATATGCATGCTAACCATGTGTCTAGTAGGTGACAGCCTGAAGGTGACTGTGGTCTCTTATCAGCTCTCCATTTGTCCCTTGGGCCATCTACTGTAGGTCAAAATAAAAAAGCAACAGTTGAGACACAGAGGGGCATAAACAGCTTCATATCTTCACTCTGGCTGATCACCAGAATGGTTTATCTGGATTTTGTCATCTTCTACCTGCAGTAAAAGATACATTGTAAGGAGACAGACTCAGAAGCCTATTTACTTCCTGCATATTACAACTCTTGCAATACTTTTTCCAATGCCTGGGTATCAAGCTGATCAAAAAGTGATTTTAATATTTTCCATACTTAAGCATGTGGAACGCTAATCCGCTATATTTTGTGATAGGTTCAAAATGATGATGGGATACCACTGAAGATTGTGTTGGCCCAAGAAAAGGGAGGAATGGGCGGGGTAACTGGATTGCCCCTTTGCAATAACCCAGTGCCACACCCCAACTTTTGCTGCAAATAGTTGTAATCAGATTGATAACTAGGCTAGGTGAACTCGTACATAGTCACCCCCCTGTGCACACAGAAAAGCAATTCCCTATATACATATATGTAGAAAAGGACCCTGGCCTTCCTCTGAGCCGGGGCCAGAGGATAGGCCTGAACGCCCCCTCTGGCCAGCCAGTCATACTACAGGCTTGCAGCCCCGGAAGTGGAGGGGCAGGGCCCAGGCAGGAAGGGGCGGTATAAAAGCCAAGCCAGACAGCTCAGTGAGAGGGAAGCAGCCGTGGAGGCAGGACATGCTGCCTGAGAGACCACGGACTAGGCCGGGTCGGGCCTTGACTGAAGGGCGGCTAAGGGGACCCCGGGCTGAGGGGCAATATGGACCACCCAGCCTACCGGGCCCCAGCGACTGGGAGGGGATTCCTGAACCTAGAGTCCGGAGAAAGCCTGCCTGGCTCCCCTGGGAACCAAGTGTGGAGCCCCTCGACCCGGAGGAACCTGACCAGCCGCTGATCCCCTGTAACCTGGAGGAACTCCCCTCGGCTGAAGACCCCGAGGAACAGACACCCACTGTTGGGCCCTACGACCCAGAGGAGCTACCCTCTGCTGAGGAGTCACCGGAGTTCCTGGACCTCCCACCAATGGACACAGAAGGGCTGGTTGGGATCCCCAGAGCAACCTACCCTGCGGACCCAGAGGGAGACTTGATGGATCCAGGTACCCCAAACCCCAGGGTGGGAGGAAGTGGCCCAGGGATGGCTGGCTGCCACTTTGTGGGTGGCGGAGCCACCGGAGGTCAGCGCATTTCGGCAGGAGCCCCGCTGACCCCAGTGGCAGACCACTCTGCCACTGGATAGGGCCCTGGGCTGGGACGCAGTGGAGTGGGTGGGCCTGCGTCCCCCTCCCTTAACCCCTTTTCCCTGACCACTCGGAGCATCCAGACCCCTAGCAACCCTCTATAGAGGTTTGTGTGCTTTGTACTGTGCCTGCCCCGCCCTGCCTGAGGGCTGGGGGCAACTGACTCTGGACTGTGCCTGCTCCGCCCCGCCTGGGGGCCGGGAGCCATTGACTTTGTACCTTGCTTGCCTCGCCCTGCCTGAGGGCCGGGGGCAACTGACTTTGTACTTTGCCTGCCTCGCCCTGCCTGAGGGCCAGGGGCAACTGACTTTGTACTTTGCCTGCCCCGCCCTGCCTGAGGGCCGGGGCGACCGACTCTGTGGAGAAAAGGGCGCCCCGCCACTGCTAATTCCCCTGAGGCACCTGAAGGGGGCGCCCGCGAGTGACGTCGGGCTTTACACGTGGTGGAGAATGCGGGCAACTGGCCCCTAGATAAAAAGGGCCTCCCCCCGCCCCGCACAGTTGTCGTATCGTGCCACCCCAGCGGTGGCGCATGAGGTAAACCAATGGAGCCTGACCAGTTTGTAAAGTGGTGGGCGGACTATCAGCAACAGCAGCAAGCCACGCAGCTTCAGCAACAGCAGCGGCTACTCCAGGCATTTGGGGAGCAGCAGCAACAGATGATACGCGAACTAGGGGCCCAGCAACAGGAGTTGCAGCGACAAAGCATGCTGCAGATGGCCTCCATGGTGACCAGCCCAGTTATCCCCACTGCAGGGGAGGCCCGAGCCGCGGCCCCAACCCCCGCCCCCCTGACCGTCCGGCTCACTAAACTAAGTCCCAATGATGACCCGGAGGCATTCCTACGGACCTTCGAGCGGGTGGCCTCCACAGCTGGTTGGCCCCGCGATCAGTGGGCAACTCTCTTGCCCCCTATCTGACGGGCGCCCCACAAGCTGCGTACCGCGCCCTCTCAGACGAGGCAGCCCAAGATTATAAGGAGGTGAAGGAGGCCATTCTGGACACCCTAGATATCACCCCGAGACGTTTTGTCGTCGATTTAGGGGGGAGGAGTACCACCAGGGCATTCGGCCATGGGCCCTGGCACAAGAGCTTAAAGACGCCTGCCGTCTCTGGCTCCAACCAGACCGATATTCGAAGGAGGAATTGATCGACCAGATCATGATGGAGCAATTTCTACACGTGATACCCAGTCAGGGAAGGACTTGGGTGATGAGGAATAGGCCTGGCTCTCTGAATGAGGCGGTCAGATGACTAGAAGACTTCTTGGCAGCCGAAAACCCCGGAGGTTTGATGGGGGCCTCCCCAGCAAAGGCCAATATAACCAACCCTCGGGCAACCTCAGGAACGGGGGGCTGATGCGCAGCGGGGCCCAGAGCCCAGGACGGAGCCGGCCCCACGTCCGACAAAGAGTAGGGCCCTTAGGAATCACGGACAGCCCCAGGAACAAGGGGGGCGGACGGGGTGCAGGACCCCAAGAACACACTCCGAGGAATCCCGGTGGCCAGGGCCCATGCTTTAAGTGTGGGCAAATGGGACATCTGCAACGGCACTGCCCCTCATAAGAACATAAGAACATAAGAAAGGCCGTACTGGGTCAGACCAGAGGTCCATCTAGCCCAGTATCTGTCTACCGACAGTGGCCAGTGCCCAGGTGCCCCAGAGGGAGTGAACCTAACAGGCAATGATCAAGTGATCACTCTCCTGCCATCCGTCTCCATCCTCTGATAAACAGAGGCTAGGGACACCATTCTTAACCCCTTTCTGGCTAATAGCCATTTATGGACTTAGCCACCATGAACTTATCCAGTTCCCTTTTAAATATTGTTATAGTCCCAGCCTTCACAACCTCCTCAGGTAAGGAGTTCCACAAGTTGACTGTGCGTTGTGTGAAGAAGAACTTCCTTTTATTTGTTTTGAACCTGCTACCTATCAGTTTCATTTGGTGACCCCTGGTTCTTGTATTATGGGAGTATTTAAACAACTTTTCCTTGTCCACTTTTTCCACATCAGTCATAATTTTATATACTTCTATCATGTCCCCCCTCAGTCTCCTCTTTTCCAAGCTGAAGAGGCCCAGCCTTTTCAATCGTTCCTCATACGAGGCACTCTCCAAACCCCTAATCATTTTAGTTGCCCTTTTCTGAACCTTTTCTAGTGCTAGAATATCTTTTTTGAGATGAGGAGACCACATCTGTACACAGTATTCGAGATGTGGGCGTACCATGGATTTATATAAGGGCAATAATACATTTGCAGTCTTATTTTCTATCCCCTTTTTAATGATCCCTAACATCCTGTTTGCAAACACTCCCAGGAGTGTTCCTACGGCGCTGTGTATGCCGGAGAAGGGCGGGCCCGAGGACCGACGACCCCAAAGGCCACCATCCCCATAAGGGTGGCGGGAAAGCCGGTGGAGGCTCTTGTGGACTCCGGCTGTGGCCAGACCCTCGTCCTGCGAGGGCTAGTTCCCGAGGAGGGATGCACCTTCGGACAGGTGGGCCTCCATTGCATCCACGGGGACCTGAGAACATACCCTACTCTCCCTGTGGTGTTAACGGTGGGACCTGTCACCCAGACCATTCCGGTGGGCCTAGTAACCCACCTACCATACCCAGTGATCCTGGGCCGAGATTGGCCGGACTTTGCCGGTGTGTTGCAGAGGGTCAGCCAACCAACCCCACGGAGGGTGAACCAACCCGCCCCGGAGGAACCTCGGGCCCCGAGGCATACGGGGGACCACCCCAGCCCAAAGAGACCGACCCCAGAGGAGGAGCCGCTGGAGAACCACCCGGAATCAACCCCGGTCCCAGATACGCTCGAGGGGGAGGATCCGTCCCCATCTGGAGTCGACCCCCCCTCGAGGGACCCGGGGGTGGACTTCTGCCGGGATCAACGAGAACACCCCACCTTAGTACATGCCTACGAGCAGTTGGTTGCGGTGGATGGAGTGGTGGTCGACCCCCCGCAAGCCCGCCAGTGGCCCCGCTTCGAACTTTGCCGGGATAGGCTATATCGGGTGGGTAAGGACTCAAGGACGGGAGAACCCCGGGCTCAGCTGGTGGTGCCTCGACCCCACCGGAGATCTGTCCTCCAGCTAGCACATGATGTCCCTGCTGCAGGACACCTGGGAGCAGATAAGACCCTCGCCCGGGTAGTGGCCCGCTTCTATTGGCCTGGAGTCCGACGCGAAGTACAGGATTATTGTACCTCCTGCCCCGACTGTCAGAAGGCAGCCACGGGAAGGATCCCCCGGGCCCTCCTGGTACCCCTTCCTGTGATAGGGGTCCCATTCAAAAGAGTAGCCGCAGACCTCGTGGGGCCCCTGGATCATAATATTTGGGGCTACCGCTTCATACTGGTCATGGTAGACTATGCAACTCGGTTCCCCGAAGCAGTCCCCCTTAGGGATAGCCGAGCGCGGACGATTGCCGGGGAACTTGTGAAGATCTTTGCCCGTGTGGGGCTGCCCCGGGAAATACTTACAGACCAAGGATCAGTGTTCACCTCCCGGTTGTTCCGAGAGGTCTGTGCCCTCCTTGGGATACGGAAACTTCAGACCTCCATCTACCACCCACAGACAGAGGGATTGGTGGAGCGGTTTAACCGCACCCTCACCAGATGGGGCCAGTGAATTATGAGATACGCCAGCCTGACCGACGATAAAAGAAACAGATCTACCACATTAATCTCCTACGTCCGTGGAGGGAGCGAGAGAGCCTCATGATTACACCTTACCCGCCAGATCCAGAATTGGGGCCTTAGATCCCTACCGAACATTCCGGAGAACCCCACCTTAACCCGGAGCTCACGGAGACCCAGCAGCAGCAGGCCAACCACCTCTTGATGACCTTCACAAGGGTCTTCATTGCCATTCCAGGGACAGCCACTCAAGTGTACCACAGGATCCAGACCCCACCCGGGGAGGTGGTGCGCATGGGAACCCGTTCTCCCCCTCGGCACCTACAGCTGGCCGTAGAGCAAGAAGTCCAGGCGATGCTGGAACTAGGCATGATTGAATGCTCCAACAGCGAATGGCGCAGCCCGATCGTCCTGGTCCCAAAACCCGATGGGACCCAAAGATTTTGTATAGACTTTCGGCGTGTTAATGCCATTTCTAAATTTGATGCTTACCCGATGCCTCGGGTTGATGAGTTATTAGACCGGTTAGGTGAAGCACAATATTTTACAACCCTTGACCTCACCAAGGGATACTGGCAAATCCCGTTGGAACCCCAGTCAAAAGAAAAAACAGCCTTTGGTACTCCCAGTGGTCTGTACCACTTCGTAAGGATGCCCTTCGGCCTCCATGGGGCCCCTGCCACCTTTCAACGCCTGATGGACCGGCTCCTGCAGCCACACCTAGAATATGCGGCTACCTACATTGATGACGTCGTCATATATAGTCGCGACTGGGACTCCCACCTCACCCAGGTGGCGGCCATGCTACAAACATTAAGAGGGGCAGGGCTTACTGCCAATCCCCGAAAGTGTTGCATAGGATGGAAAGAAACCACCTACCTGGGGTACACCCTCGGCCGAGGCACCCTAAAACCCCTGATTGGAAAAGTACAGGCCATCCGAGAATATCTGAGGCCGGTCACAAAGAGGCAAGTGCGTCAGTTCCTAGGTCTCGCCGGCTACTACCGCCGGCTTGTACCCAACTTCTCCACCCTGGCGGCACCGTTGACCGACTTATTGACAAAGGATCAACCTGTACGAGTGCGGTGGACCCCGAACTGTGAGCACACCTTTAGACAGTTACAGGACCAGCTGTGCAAGGGTCCCATTTTGTACAGTCCGGATTTTAGTCGTCCCTTCATCGTGCAGACTGATGCGTCGGCCATGGGGCTTGGAGCTGTCCTCGCCCAAGAGGCTAATGGGGAAGAACATCCCATACTGTATATCAGCAGAAAACTCTTCCCCCCGGGAACAAAAATATGCCACCATTGAGAAGGAGGCCCTGGCGGTGAAATGGGCCCTCGAAGCGTTAAGGTACTATCTCCTAGGGCAATCGTTCATCGTCATCAGTGATCATGCACCCCTCCGCTGGCTGCAGCAAATGAAGGATACCAATGCAAGAGTAATGCGGTGGTACTTGGCCCTACAGCCTTTCTCCTACACGATCCAACACCGGGCAGGTAAGGCCCATGCTAACGCGGATGCGCTATCCCGGTTAGGAGAAGGAGTACCGTCCAGCTCCGAAGAACAGGAGCTGGATTTAAGTGGGGAGGAATGTAGAAAAGGACCCTGGCCTTCCTCTGAGCCGGGGCCAGAGGATCGGCCTGAACGCCCCCTCTGGCCAGCCAGTCATACTACAGGCTTGCAGCCCCGGAAGTGGAGGGGCGGGGCCCAGGCAGGAAGGGGCGGTATAAAAGCCAAGCCAGACAACTCAGTGAGAGGGAAGCAGCTGTGGAGGCAGGACGTGCTGCCTGAGAGACCACGGACTAGGCCGGGTCGGGCCTTGACTGAAGGGTGGCTAAGGGGACCCCAGGCTGAGGGGCAATACGGACCACCCAGCCTACCGGGCCCCAGCGACTGGGAGGGGATTCCTGAACCTAGAGTCCGGAGAAAGCCTGCCTGGCTCCCCTGGGAACCAAGTGTGGAGCCCCTCGACCCGGAGGACCCGGAGGAACCTGACCAGCCGCTGATCCCCTGTGACCTGGAGGAACTCCCCTCGGCTGAAGACCCCGAGGAACAGACACCTGCTGTTGGGCCCTACGACCCAGAGGAGCTACCCTCTGCTGAGGAGTCACCGGAGTTCCCGGACCTCCCGCCAATGGACACAGAAGGGCTGGTTGGGATCCCCAGAGCAACCTACCCTGCGGACCCAGAGGGAGACTTGACGGATCCAGGTACCCCAAACCCCAGGGTGGGAGGAAGTGGCCCAGGGATGGCTGGCTGCCGCTTTGTGGGTGGCGGAGCCACCGGAGGTCAGCGCGTTTTGGCAGGAGCCCTGTTGACCCCAGTGGCAGACCACTCTGCCACTGGATAGGGCCCTGGGCTGGGATGCAGTGGAGTGGGTGGGCCTGCGTCCCCCTCCCTTAACCCCTTTTCCCTGACCACCCGGAGCATCCAGACCCCTAGCAATCCTCTATAGAGGTTTGTGTGCTTTGTACTGTGCCTGCCCCGCCCTGCCTGAGGGCTGGGGGCAACTGACTCTGGACTGTGCCTGCTCCGCCCCGCCTGGGGGCCGGGAGCCATTGACTTTGTACCTTGCTTGCCTCGCCCTGCCTGAGGGCTGGGGGCAACTGACTCTGTACTGTGCTTGCTCCGCCCCGCCTGGGGGCCGGGAGCAATTGACTCTGTACTTTGCCTGCCCCGCCCTGCCTGAGGGCCGGGGCGACTGACTCTGTGGCGAAAAGGGCGCCCTGCCACTGCTAATTCCCCTGAGGCACCTGAAGGGGGCGCCTGCCAGTGACGTGGGGCTTTACAATATATTTCCTATATACATGCCTACATGCATGTGGAAAATATAAAGTAGGATTTACTGCAGTCACATTCACTAAGTACACAAAGAGCAGCATTTTCAAAAGTGGATACCCAAGCTGTGCCCACAAAATAAGCAGGCACAGGCAAAAGCAGTAATTACCAATGCAAAATATGTATTTGCATGCAGAAAATGGTTAATTGCAAATGCATTCTATTGCAGGGTTGTGTGTGCACATGCATATTTTTCAGGCACAATTTTTACCAATTTTTAAAAATATACCAGATAGTAAAGATTAAACCTATTACTTTAACTATTTATTCTTACAAATGGACATGTATAAAAATCATCTCTGTAGGTAGGTGATGCTACCATTTTCCCAGCTCCATAATTTAAGAAGATCTCACCCAATTGCCTCCTGACATAAGTAAAGATAGATCCACTGATACATACTTGTCAGAATTACATTTTCTGCACTTTCTTTGGACCTTCTTAACATTTGTTCATAACTTTTTCTCTTTCATATTCTCTTTGGGTTAACATTTTTTGTGCATGTGATCTTCTCAGCCTAGAAAGCAAAGGGAAAGGCATTCAGGAAAAATCTCCCTTTTCTTTCTGATTCAGATAGCCGTGCTATAGGGGAACTCTTTGCAGGATCACAAATGAGTGATGTACAGGAGGAAGAACTACTTGTGGGTCCAAGAAACATGGCACTTGGTGTCCGTCCTACTCCTGTTTTTTCTAGCCCAGTTGCATATAATCCGTGCATGTTTTACTCCCAGTGAAGTACACAGAGGAGCCTCTGACTTTTTATTGTCAAACGCATTTCACAGTTTAACCAACCCAATAAAGGTTAGAAGATTCCAAATGAAGCCTGGTGCGCTACCCTTAACATGTCCTGCCGTGCATAGATTTTTGTACATATACAATGTACGCAATTGCCTCCTGTTTAAAGAACCCTGCAAGACCTAGGTATATTTGTGAGAATTAAGGCTGCAGGGAGCCTTCATTCAAAACAGCTTTGCTTTTGCAAAGTTAAATCAGCCTCCCTAACATTAACTTAAGGGCTTTTTCTTTGTGTTTTTTCTAATATGGGCCAGTGAGCACAGCACAACTGAGAAATCAGGATGGGGGCCACATGTAAAAATAGTTTATTGCATACTGCATGTTGTTCAGTTCTTCTGGGTCTCACTAGGGAAGGTAAGTCTGACATTTTCAAACTGACTGTTCCATGCTCTAGATAAAAACTAGCCTGGGTGTGACAGGTCATATCAGTAATTAGATACATACTAATTGGTTGTGTGCTACTTTCTGTTGACGACTTTGATTCTGAAGTTGCTATCATATTAAATAATATAGGACCAATTTTTAAAAGCTAACTCCATGTTCCATACCCAGTCAAAGATGCAGATGATTGCCACTGGAAAATTAACATCCTAATGTGTGGGAGCAAACCTGTAATCGTCAGCAGGTGCAAAATGGGAAGCCACTTTTAAGAGCCAGCCTCTTAAAGTCAGTTTGTAAAGCAATTTATCGGGGACAAGCCTGTAATAGGCAGATGACGTGTATGGCAGAGGGGCACCAAGTGTCACATATATTAAATGGCATGTTCTTTCTTTTCTTCTCCAACTTGTCACTCACTCCCATAGCTACACTGAATACTTCTACCTTCAGCTGGGTTATGGAAAAGGAAAGAGATTTTCTTGTAATTTTGTTCACCTACTACTTGAGGTCGAAGTCACAGTCTTTTTCGTCTTCCAGCAATACTTTCATGCACAGCAATGTTCCTAGAATTTGAGGAATTTCCACTTAAGCTGTATCCCTTGTAAGGTTACAAGCTTACGTACAGAATATGGGATAAGAAGAAATTTGGACCCATTGTAAGGATTATGCCTACAAAAGGAGAAAAGTGGCAGCTTGATGATTTTGTTTAATCTCACTGCTGTGACACCTCTCCCAAATTCCTGAAACCTCAATGCAGCACAATCTAATGTTAAAGGTCCCCCTGTCTGTCAGCTAGCATCAATGTAAATGATTAAATGCATTAGTGGAACAGGTTCAAGCTAGAGGAAAGCATCCCCATAATAACTCTTTTCAAGGTCAGAGGCAGTTCTGGCTGTGAGCCACATTACTATATTTTGGGAGAGGTGGTTTTAGAACTTCATCAGTACAAGTTATACTAGTAACGCCCCTCTGGAGAATTAAGAACTTCATTTATTGACAAATATTAAAGTACTCGTGTATTTGATTTTTTAAAATTTTGTTCATTTTCATTATTTACGAAGTGTTACTTCTTCAATTTCACACTTAAAAAGCATTCTGGCTTTAAAGGAATTGGTTTAAATATTAGTAATCTCTCTGGTTTATCATGAACCTGTCCCGAGGGCTTTTTCTCTATTACATACTAGCACAGAAATGTTAAGTTCTTCTGTGTTTGATAAATATATCAAATTATCTGTTTTTAATTTAGGGTGAAAATTGAAAAGGAGTGAATTCCCTGCCAGACTGTAGCTCATGCATATATTACTTGGCTTGTGATTCTTTTAAACCGTATATTTAAAAAACATGACTTTCCTTCAGTTTCACTGCCATGTAATGAATATACAATAGAACAGAAAGTAATGAACACCTTAGGAATGAGGTGGTTTGTAACTCTGAATTGTGCATAATTGTGAGCAAAGCATTTTGGTTCTTCTCTCCAAAGTTTACCACTGAACATTGACTTAATATAGCTTTGAAACCTTACTACATAGAAGAAATGAAACAGGCATAGAAACTGTTTTCTTACCTTGATAAATCTTTTTTTAACTTTCCATGTGTTTTAGTACTTTATTTAACACAGTACTGTCCTGTGTTTGTTTTTGTGTGTGCGCACACATGCATCTCTGCTTCTGCCTGATTGCATACTTCTCATTCTCAATGAGGTGTGTGGCTGACGAGTCAGTTCGTAACCCCATTACTCTGAAGTTCTGCTGTATCCCTGTGGATTTACTTTTAAGGCATTCAGTGACTTTGCTCACTGCTGCAGAGGTCCAAACATCCAGCACTGACATAATTGGTGTTATAATGGTAATGGAGTTCACCCTAAATAATAAGATGACTTTGTTAATAAATGTTATTAATCTACAGTTAAACTAGATTCTGATAAGCAAATTGACTTTGATTTTGTCAATGTCAGGTCAACATGCATTCAAACCAAAGCCTCTGATCCATACCCTCGAAAACTTCTGGGAAATTTAGATTCAGATCTAGATCTGAACTTTTTGTCTGCTCCATATTTTTATAAAAATCCAAACCAGAATTTTCCTTTCACTAATACACATAGAACAAGAACATCAACATGGCTTTTGTAAAGCAAAATAGTACCTTAGTAATCTATTCGAATTCTTTGAGAGAGTCCACAAACGTGGTGACAAAGGTGATTCAGTCAATGTAGTGTACATGGACTTTCATAAAGCTTTGACCAGATCCCTCACCAAAGGCTCTTGAGCATGCTAAGCAGCCATGGAATAAGTGGAAAGGTCCTTTCATGGATCAGTAAGTGCATAAAACATAGGACACAAAGGATAGGTATAAATGGTTGGCTTTCATGAAGGGGAGAGGTAAACAGAAGGGTCCCCCCAAGGATTTGTATTGGGAGCTGTGCTCTTCAACATATTCATAAATGTTCCGGAAAAGGGGTTGAACAGTAAAGTGGCAAAATTTGCTGACAATACAAAATTATTCAAGATAATTAAGGTCAGAGCTGGTGGCAAAGAGTTACAAAGGGATTTTACTAAACAAGGGGACTGAATGAGAAAATTGGAGATGAAATTCAGTGTTTGATCAATGGCTATTAGCCAAGATGGTCAGGGACGCAATCCTATGTTCCAGTGTTCCGGGTATTCCTAAAGCTCCAAATGCCAGAAGCATCTGGCACTGGCCACTGTCTGAGACAGAATATTGGGCTTAATGGACCATTGGTCCAATCCAATATGGCCATTCTTATGTTTTCATATATTTAACAATGAGAAAATTTGGTTCCAGATCTAAACTTTGCAGTGAGGTCCTCCAAAGCCCACATTGGAGAGACACATAAAGTTTACAGAATTTAGATCCAGATATTTACAGATGCTAATGTTCAGAAGGTATTTGAGTGTCCGACTAGTGAGCTGCTTTAAACATAACTACAACCAACTTGCATCCTAGCATTATGAAACAATTTCAAAACTATCACAGTTTGATCTGGAAAGGATTCAAATCCTTAAAAAGCAATTCATCCAAACTCAGTACATCTATATGGAAAACTATTCTAGTTGTTCAATTGTAAAACAATTTCTGAACTGAATAGTCAAGATTAAATGATTGAGTTTGCCAGATCTTTAGAAGGTTTCAAAATGAGAATGTTCCTCAGAGACATTGGTCTTTTCTTTCAGAAATAGAGAAAAGAACAAATTAAAATTTTAAAATATTTTATTTTGTGTTTCCAAATTAGGTCCTGCCAATAGTGGTTTTCTTCAGCACAGTGATGTCTATGCTTTACCACGTTGGATTCATGCAATGGCTCATTCAAAAGGTACCAAATGCACTGAATTTTCTCAATAACTTTTTATATTCAACTATTACATGGGTGGTGTGACCACAGAGCCAATTGTGGCATTTAGCCATCGTCTCAAACAGGATAATTTCACACCATCTTATGGGAAGTTGTAGTACGGTCGCCTGCCAGCCCTCAGGCCAGGCAAGGCGTGCAACAAGTCTCTGGCCCCTTGGGCGGGGCAGGCAGGCAAACCCACAAGTCTTTAGGGGTCAGGTAAGTCCACCGGTGCTAGGAAGAGGTAATCACAGGTGGAATCATCCTTGAGGGGAGAGGAGAAGCAGGATACAGGCCCACCCATCTCCACTGTGTCCCAGCCCAGGGCCCTAGTCATGGCCAGAGACTTGGCCGTCAGGTCAGCAGGGTCCCAACCGCAACACGTTGCACTACCAGCCGGCCTCAGGTCGGGGTCCCAGCATTCCAGCTCCCCTGGGCCACTTCCTACCCCCTCTCCCCATGGTATCTGGTCGCAGCTCCCACTGTCAGTCTCCTCGGGGTACTCACCCCAGGGCAGGGTGCAGAATCCTTCCTGGTCATTAGGTGGTGGGAGATCTGGTAGGTCCTTGTCATGTATTAAGATTAAATAATGATCAATAGACATAGCAGGCTTCAGAGTTCCCTTATTAAGCTTTATTTAGCATGTCTGGCAAGGACTGCCAGCAGACACACAGGTTTACCTGCGCCCTTAACAACTCTCCCATTTATCACTATGGCAACCCCCAATGGTCCCAGTAACCTGAGACACCACAGTCCTTTTGTAGCTTGATGAGTGGTAGCTCCTCTGAGTCACAGCCGCTTGGGCTTGGGTCACTCTCATCAGCCAGGGGCAGCTCTTCCAGGTTACACGACAAGGGCTGGAGGTCAGGGCTCCCGGCAGGGGTTGGTTCAGGGGAGACCTCAGAGCCCCAAGGTGCCGGCAGTTCCCCAGGAGTCTCAGGACCTCGGGGCTCTTGGAACACCTCCAGGTCTCCCATTGTGGGAGGTCCCAGCCAGTCCTCTGTAGGCCACTGGGCTGTCCGGGGCTCAGGAGGGAGCGGAGAGGCCTCCTTCCCCTCCAGTGGCTTGAGCTCTCCTGGGCTTCCTCCCTTTATTTCCTGTCCCTCCCTGCTGGGTCCGCCTTGATGGACAGGCGTCTCCTGGCTCCACCCACTGGGGTGCCCACTGTTGTGGTCAGTCTCTGAGGGAAGCCACACCCCCTCACTACAGAAGTGCAAAGTGGAAGTGTACCTCAGAGAAATACATTCTGTCCTCTATAGTCTTGTTCATACGGGGACTGCACAGACCTCTACATTCATTGAGATGCTGCATTCTGCTCTTCCCATTAAGGCCAGCCTGCTCAGTGATGGGCATCAGAATGAAAGACACTGAAACTACAAAGGTCTAGTTCTTCTTTATCTTGGATATTCAATCTCTGATCTAAAGTCCATTGAAGTGAATGGATAAATTCCCATTGATTTCTGTGAGCTTTGATTAGCCCATCATTTACTGAACTGTCAATTCAAACTTTGCAGCCATATCTCAAATGTTTACTAGCTAAATTCTAGAGCTAAAGTTCAGTAAAGTCTCAGAAAATGAAAGACATCTACAGAATCTCCAGGTAAAGAAATAATTATCAGGCACTATCATAAAGAGAAATAGTTTAATGTCTTCATTAATATTACGAGAATAAGAATGGTATTGCCCAGGTCCTTGGAGTCAGTAGTATGGTAGGGATTGTTACTATTATTTATTTGTAATGCCAAAAATGTATTAGGCCTTTAGAGACAGGTATAAAGAAAAGTACTCTCCAACAGACAACTGTCATCTGACTTGACTTTGTATCTTATTCCTGATGAGAACATGAGATTTTTGTGAAATTTCCAAATATTGAAACTTTAGTAGAAAATGTTTAGAACAAGAACAGTTTCTGGTATTTCATTGTTAAAGAAATTGGTAAATTAAGAAGTCTGTTTCTTCAGGGAAAACCCCTATTTTAAAGTATTATACTATAATGTTCCCACACTATCATCTTCGGAAAAAAGTATTATGTTGACACTTTCCCATCCCACATCCTGTGCCATTTCAGATTAATAGCCTGGCTGTCATTCCATTCATTCTTATCACATGCTAAATCACTACAAAGGTTAATTGTGACCGGATGTTTCACACAATTAATATTAAGAACAAGGAGAAAGGATCTTGAGCCAAAAAAGGAAAGATAGATGTATTTAAGTTGGCAGGTTCTGATGAAATTCACCCTAGAGTATTTAAGGAACTAGCCAAAGCAATCTCTGAACCATTATTAATGATCACCTTCCAGAATTCCTGGAGAAGGTTGTAAGGTCCAAGAGAGTTGGAGAAGAACAAATATAGTACATATCTTCAAAAAGATTAAAAAGGAGGACCCACATAGTTATAAACCAGTCAGCCTAACTTCAATACTTGGAATGATATTGGCACAAATTATTAATCAATCAGTTTGCTCAACGTTAGAGGGTAATAAAAGAGAAGTAATAGCCATTATGGATAAGTCATGAACAATTTGTGTCAAACAAATTTGTTTTCCGTTTTGACAGGGTAACCAGCCTAGAGGGTGGGAGAATACAGTAGACATGATATATCTGGATTTTAGTAAAGTTTTGACACAGTCCCATATGATATTCTCATAAGCAAACTAGAAAAATAGGGCCTAGATAAAATTACTAAGAGGTTAGTGCATAGCTGGCTGAGAGACAGTTGTGTTGTTGGCGCTGGGCACACGGGGCTCGTGCCCCAAGTCCCAGCACTAGTGCCTCGAGTCTGGCAGAGACTCTGGCCCAGCCCCCAGAGGCCGCCCAATCAGGCCATGGCCGTGGCTGGGAACTCGGGGCCCAGCTGCCACCCGATCCCCAACCCCGGCCAGGGACCTGGATCCTGGCCGCCACTTGCCAGAGGGAGGATCTAACCCTGGGAACCCAGCATGGCCAGGGACGCAGGGCCAGGCCACTGGCTGGTAGAAAGAACTCAATCCGGCCCCCAGCCGGGGACCCGGGGTTGGCGGCGGCGGGAGCCCAATCCAGCCCGAGGGCCAGATCAGGCCCAGGGGGTGGGGCTCAGGCCTTGAGCCTGGGCCCTGAACCTTTTCTCAGGGCAGCAACACCCCTGCTGAGAGACCATTCTCAAGGAGTAGTTATCAGTGGTTCACTGTGAAATTGAAAGAGTGTATCAAGTGGGGTCCTGCAGGGATCTGTCCTGTCCTGTGTTGTTCAATATTTTCATTAATTACTTGGCTAACGGAATAGAAAGAGTGCTTATAAAATTTGTGTATGGTACCATACTGGAAGGGGTTACAAGGACTTTGGAGGATAAGATTAAAATTTTTTAAAATCTTGATAAATTAAAGAATTGATCTGAAATCAGTACAGTGAAATTCCACGAAGTCTGCTCAAATGCAGAGATACAATGTAGGGAATAACAGCCTAGGAAGCAGTGTTGCAGAAAAGGATCTGGGGGTTATAGTGGATCACGAACTGAACAGGTTTCAATGGCATGGTTCTGTTTCAAAAAAGACAAATATCATTGTGGGATTGTCACAGGCTTTGCTCACTGTAGGAGTGCCTTCACCTGTCAACCTGGGGATTAACTCCATCCAGATCCAGGGCCTCCTGTTACTCATGGCACATTATGCTGCTCTCTCTCTGACAGGGTGATGCAGGGTGCTCCCTCTTTATGACTTGGCCCCCTGGCCAGGTCACTATGTGTGTTTTCCCTGTCCTTGATATCAAAGTCTTTCTCACTGGCAATCTCAGGCAGTCTTCCCATCTCCTACCCCGTGGTGCCACTTCATCAGTGTCTGGCAGGGGAATCCAGGCCCACCCTCTACTCCAGGTTCTTCTAATCAGCAGACAAGGTCTGTCCTTTCCTGGACTTTACTGCCTTTTTCCCTTTAACTGTCCTTAACTTTTTGCTCTCCCCACTTCTCTGGGTTTGCCTGCCTCACATCTCCCTCCTCCCAAAAGTAAGTATAGGCTACCTACCTCTATAGCCAGTAACACCCTTTCACCCAGAGAGCAACTGCAAGCTTATTTCCCTGCAGTCCTCCTTCTATCAACTTCCTGCCTTTATAAATCCAGCTCAGCACATTCCTCCTCGGATGAGCTCCCTCATTCTGTCAAGCGATTACTTAAACCACCTGATTCCCTTCAGCTGTGGCCTGTCTGATTAATTGGCCCCTTCTTAACCTATATTAATCCTTTCAGGGCAAGTATGGCTTGAACATCTAATCACAGGGGTGTATAAACAAAAGTGTCATCTGTAAGACACAGGTGTCTGGGTAATTGTTCCACACTACTTAGCACTGGTGATGCCTCAGCTAGGGTACTTTGTCCAGCTTTTAGCAACACAGTTTCAGAAAGATGTGGACAAATGAGAGTGTCAAGAGGAGAGCAACAAAAATTATAAAAAATTAGAAAACATGACTTATGAGGAAAAGCTAAGGGGCATTTTTAACCTACAGAAAAGAAGGCTGGGCAAATCTGATAAGTCTTCAAATTTATTATAAATGTATTATTCTCCATGTCCACTGAAGGTAGTGTAACCTTTGGGTGGGCTAAAATTCATTTAATTGCCCTTCTCCAGTGCCTCACAGAAATACACCCCAATCCCTGTGGAGAAAGCAGCTGGAGACCCAGGATCCAGTCTGTATGGGACTCACAGCAAAGATTGCTCAGAGTTACCACCCCACATTAAAATACTACTAAAAACAAACATAACAATGAACTTTATTAACTACTAACTAAATAAACCTTATCCTAAGAAAACAAAATACAATTAAGCAAGAACAATCCCTACAGAAACCCCTGCATGAAAGATACCCAAGAGTCCCAAAGTCCAGGTGGAGTTCACCCAACTCTCAGCTACAGTCTCTGTTCCAGTGTAGAGGCTTGAGTGGCAAGAAATAGCTGTCCTCTTCTTCTATCTTTGCAGGAATCTTCTGTAGCATTCCATGCAGGCTTTTCCTTCTCCTCTGCAACCAGTCCTCAGTCCTATATGCATGTCTGCAAAGTCTGTTGCAGATGACTCCATTAGAGGGAGAAAACATCTTGTTCACTCCTGGCTCAGCTTCTCTCCTGAAAACTGAACACACGGGCTCTTCTCAAAGCAGCTGTAGCCTGCTGTCTGCACAGACTGCTGCTCTCATGTCATCTGATTGACCACACCTCATCACACCAGCAGGGTACCCTGTGGAGCATGCTCAAAATGCTACCACTCCCTGCTTCCAGAAGTTTCTCCTTGTGGGTAGATAATCTGCCCAGCAACAGTAACCCACCCTCAGTAGGTCTCTTAAAGAGATAGCCATCTCTAGGCATATGGGTTACAGTAGGACAAGAACTAATCAGTTTAATCTACTACAAGAACAATTTAGATTGGATATAACGAAACAATGTCTAACTAAAAGGACAGTTAAGCTCGGGAACACATTACATAGAGAGATTTTGGTATCCCTGTCCTTGGAGGTTATAAGAACAAGTTGGACAAACCTCTTTCAGGAATGTTCTAGGTTTACTTGGTCCTGCTCAGTGCTAAGGGACTGGACTAGATGACCTCTTGAGTTCCTTTCCAGTCCTACATATGTATGATTCTAAATTTACCCCATTTTTTAAAAAAAATCAGCATATGAGTTATTTATGTCGGAGGCTGGTGTCTGCAGGCTGCAACCCTCTGGTCAATGTTACATGCCCCCCTAATTACAGCTGCCCATTATAGAACCCACCTCTTTACCTTGAACTATAGACACCTAGGGTGCATCTACACTGGCACCTTAAGTTGACCTAAGGGCGCTTAAGTTGACCTACAGAACACTGCATCCACAATGGGTGGTTGTTAAGTTGACTTAAGCGCTTCTTTAAGTCGACATAATAACACCATCCCTGAAGGTTGACTTAAGGTTTAAGTCGACCTTATTAAGTCGACTTAAGTCAACTTAAAGCCTGTGTAGATGGGTATGTCTACACTACAGGCTCTGTTAAGTCAATTTAACAAGGTCGACTTAAGTCGACTTTAAGTGTAGGCTGTCCATTAAGTCGACTTAACTTAACAAGTGTAGACATAGCCTTAATGTGTTTAGTTCTGTAGGTCACTGGTTCAAACAATGCTCTTAGCCAACATGAAAACCATCACACAGACAATTACTTTATCTTGATTACCCAGTGAGCTCATCAGGTAAACAATGTCCGTCTTACAAAGTGATGGTTTAACACTTAATCTGAAGGCAGCCTAAAATTTCCTCTTCCATCCTTATTCACAGATTTATTCTTCCAGCGTCATAAACCTCAGACAGCAGCTGAGATCCTGTATTTTGAATTAGTCTGGGCCATTTTAACTCACCTGTTCCAATGGAGTGATCAAAGTCCATATATACTCTCTAGATTTGTAGCTAATCAAGAAAGAGAGGTCAAAATATCAATTTCAGTGATTAAATTTTAGGAAGTATGTTTCCAGGTCAATGAGAGCAGAGCCTGAAATCTTTCAGCATTAGCCAAGCAATTCTGCTATAGAGTTCCTCTATTGGATTACTTAACATGCTACTTTTCAAATGAAATTACTAAATCTTGAAGGTTTGAAAATCACTAACATTAAATATTGTAACCATTTACTCAGCACTCTTTATGTTTACATTATTAGTCAAATGGGTTGAGGAATATCTAAATAAGCAAATGTATTCCCTTTTATTAATTTAATATTTATGCATTTTAGGTTGGTTGGATAATGCAGGTTACCCTAGGGACATCTCCTGTTGAGTCCCTGGTAGCAGCTGGCAACATATTTGTGGGCCAGGTGAGTTATGAAGTAGAAAAATATGGTATTACCCAAATCAGCCATCTATTAGAAGACAGAAATCCTGGACAGCAGAAAATGAAACACACTGGTTAATGAGCTGCTGTTTCCAATAAACATCCTTTATGTGTCTGAAGCCAGGACTTCAACACACCAAGTTGGTTGCTTGGTTTTTTGCAAGTCAGAATTCCATCAGTTTATAAATCTGCCAATACACACAATAAGATACACCCTGAAGTTATACTATGTTCACACATGTGCCTCTGTTATGAAGATTGAGAGTCAGAACCTCCCAAGAGGGCACTAGACTAGTCTAAAAATAGAAAACAAAAAAAAACTAAAAGAAAACAGAGAGAAAATTAAAATAGGATAAAAAGGGGGAAAGTGAAGAGAGACAGAAAAGGGCAGAAGGGAGAATGGCAGAAAAATAAGGCAAAGGGTCAGTTGTACAAGGACATGGCCGAAGGCATTACAGGGTACTGGGAGCTCCAGTGAGAAAACCAGCCAAGAACCAAGCAAGAAACCAAGCAACCAAGAAATCATCTTCAGCCAGGTGAGGTGGATGTCCAGCACTCTTTCACTACCTGAAAAACAACATTTAGCCTTGAGAAACCCATATTCAGAGGACTCATCAGCACAAACATTAACTGCTGGATAACACCAAAGACACTGTGATTGAATGTGTATACCATTAATTCATGAAATAACAGGTCACTGTATGAAGATTTAGAAAGAAATTACTTATTTGATTGTTACTTGTGATTTTTCAGACAGAGTCTCCTCTTCTGGTAAGGCCCTATTTACCGTATGTCACTATCTCTGAACTCCACTCAATCATGACTGCGGGGTTTGCAACCATTGCTGGCAGTGTCCTGGGAGCATATATTTCTTTTGGGGTAAGGAGGGAAAAATAAACCATGAAAATAGAATGCATGTTCAAATCCCATTTAAATGTTGCACCTGTAGCAATCCTAATCTCCCTTCAGAGTATTATGGATTCAAATTCAAACAGCACTTTGATTATGGGGTGTATGTGAAGCTGAGATTCATGACCAGTATTGGATCTAATACTTCCATCAATGTGTCAGCAATTTATATGTGTAATTATTATACAAGGAATTACCTACATAAATCTTTCCTATGTGTGTAGGAGACCAGATCCATAGATTTGTCCTCTAGTGCAGCATTCAGTAGCAGGAATGTTTACCTCAGTAACAGAGGCTATGTCTACACTTGAAAATTTAGGTTGACTTAACTAAGTCGACTTAAGTCAACTTAGTTAAGTCGACTTAGTGAGTCTACACCTAAATTTTAAGTCGACTTTGGGGAGAATTTACAAAGTCGACCTAGAGCGTCCACACTGGACGCCTAGGTCGACTTCTAGGGGCTAGAGGGACCTAGAGCACGTCCATGGGGGCAGGGGGCTCAGCCTTTGCCCCATTGTACATGGGTACAATGGGACAAAGGGGGACAGGGACCCTGGCAGGGTATAGGGGCAGGGTGGGCAAGGGTCTGCCATGCCCTGTGGGGGGGCATGCCAGGCTCCCCCTGTGCCCTTCCCCTCCCCAGTAGGGAGGGCAGTGGTGGAGTCCTGGAGTAGCCCTAAGTCGACTTAGGGCTACCCCAGGTCTACACTGGCTTAAGTCAACTTGAAAAAGTTGACTTAAGCCTTAAATCGAATTAAATCCAGGTTTTATAAAGTCGACTTAATTTTCATTAAGTCGACTTTATTTTCCTTAAGTCGACTTAAGCAAGTTGCTTAAGTCAACTTAAGGAAACTGTAGTGTAGACGCAGGGTAAATTAAGTCGACTTAAGCAAGCTTAAGTCGACTTAATTTACAAGTGTAGATGCACCCATAGAGATTCACCCAGTTCTAATGCAGATGGAATGATGGATATATTTGTGTGCGTTTATATAAAGTTTACACTACTGCGATATACCAATAGTTCAACTGCTCAGGCTCCTGGCAGTGACCTCAATCAGATATTTCAGAGATTTTATTATTATTTATTTATATGATGGTAGAACCTACAGGTCCCATTCAGGATTGGGGCCCCTTTTTTCACAGCAATCACATAATAAAACACACTCCTCAGCCCAAAGAGTTTACAATCTAACCAGAGAAGACAGACAGAGGGGGAGGTGAAGGGATATAACAAACAAACAGAGCGATCAAGGTAACTGTAACAGAGCGATCAAGGTAACTAACCTAATGTTTGTCAAGCTTTTAACAGTACAAGGGTAGGGAGAGTGTGAAGGGAATTGTCTAATAGGACTGAGGGAACAGAGCAAGGACAGAAGGGGTGCAAGACACTGAGGGAGCAGAAGGAGGAAAAGATCCAGCGGGGTAGCCGGGAGGGAGAGGAATGGATATAGGCAGGAGGAAGTCAAGCCAAACAATCAAGAAGGAAAGAACATCCAGACTTCCATCTGAGCCATGGAGTCTGGAGAGATCACTGCTGCCCGGGGCTTTAAGACAACAAGATGTGATTCTCACTCTCACTTGCTGCTTTTGCAACAGCTTCTGCCAGTGGGAGTCATTGCTCCTGAAAACTGGTTTCACTCTCAGGAATGCTGTGCTTCCTCTCCCTAACCCACCGGTGTGTTTTTCCTTGGTGCCACCAGAGTGGGGAGGGGATTATCATGAGAGGTAAACTGGTGGCCAATCAGAGCCATCCCTGGGGAGGTCAAGCAGGGTGGGCCCCATGCTGCTCCCCGCTGCCTCCAGGGCCCATTCAGCATGGGGGGGCTGGGGCCATGGGCCAGAGGCCGGCCTCCCTGCACTGCTCTGCTCAGCATTCTGTGCCCGCCCTGCCCAGCTAGCTGCCCCACAGTTGTTTTCTGTAAAGATGAACTGACCAAAACTTCTTTTCTGGCAGGTTTCAGCCTCCCATTTACTAACCGCTTCTGTGATGTCAGCACCAGCATCACTGGCTATCTCCAAACTATTCTGGCCTGAGACTACAATACCACAAGTAACTCTGAAGAGTAGTATAAAAATGGAGAAAGGGTAAGTAGTTTGGTGCATAGAAACAGCAATATAAATAGGGCCTCAGATATTATATGGATGAGAGCTGTACAATACTTTTCCACGTATTACATTAACTACACACTAAGGAAACCAAAAGTAGGTAGTTTCTGAACTCAGATGAAGAACTAACACGCCTAGCTATACAGAGGTGTAGCTGTCCCAGTGGCATTTCCACAGAAATTAAACTATAAAGGCCCAATGCAGCATTCTGGAATGTTTTTTGTATGTTTTGTTATTGCCTTTGCTCTAGTCAGAAGCACTTACTAAGTACCTGTAAGCAAGTGTGAAGGAGGGTGGATTGTGTTACAGACAAAAATCAAGAATTCAGTGAATATAATTTTTGATCAAGCAAGTCCCTGTGGAGGTGTGCAGCAAGGCAGAAAATGCGGTGTCTCATTTCATCAATTTTCACCTCTGTGTAAGACCTGACTTTAACCCCTGCATGAGCCTAGTGCAACACCTTCCTGACCCAGGATCTGCCCCAAAGTTCACTGAAGTCAATAGAAAGATTACCATCGTTGACTGCAACAGGCCCCAAAGAGGCAGAATGAGGAGCATGTTCCACTCTCTCCAAGGATAGCTGAGCGACCACTCCAGAGGGTACTTCCTAGGGTGCCCTGAGAGGAATTCTGAGTTACTCAGGGTTTCTCCTAGGGCCCTCATTCATAGTGTAAAAGAAATGGGTGTGAAATGATTTAAATAGCTAGTTTATAATCAACTATTATGTAATTTTTATTGTTTGTTGACTTGTCTGTGAACTGGAAAATGTCTCTTTAGTTTTCAAATTCTCTTCTTCTTTTCCTTGGTGAAGAGACTCAAAAAACTTGCTGGAAGCTGCCAGTCAGGGTGCCTCTGCCTCTATCCTTTTGGTGGCAAATATTGCTGTGAACCTGATCGCCTTCCTAGCTTTGCTGTCTTTCGTTGATTCAGGATTGTCTTGGTTGGGGAATATGTTTAACTACCCACAGTTGAACTTTGAGGTATGGTTCTCATAACTTTTTTTCATTATTTGTCTTTCTTTACAGAAACATGCCCATGATTTTTTTTAATCAAACATTGGATATTTAAATATATATTGCATTTAAAAAGAACAAGAACTTTAAATCTCTGTATAACAAGATAGCCTGTGAAAAATACCTATTAGATCTAATCTGTGCCACAGCTACCATCAGTGAATAGAAAAAAGGAGAAGAGCTATTTCCATGCACCAGCCACACAATTTAACACCCATTGCACTGTGGCCTTGTGTACACTACAGAGATAAGTCGATCTATGTTAGGTCGACTTACAGTCACTGTATTAATTACTATGGTGGTGCATGTCTACACTGGCCTTCTTGGGTCAGTGGGACACCTCCTCACCAGGAGTGCTTCCACCAACCTAACGGGCCATGTGGGGAGCTGAAAGCCTGGTCCCTCTGTTCCACTGACAGCTCCCTGTCAGGAGCCCAGCTGACCCACAGGCGCCCAGGCTCCTAGTGGGCTGTATCGCCCTCTCCCCACCCAACTCCACTGATAGGCAAAGGAAGCTGCTTGGGGCTTCCCCCAACCCTGTTCCCAGCCAGGAGTGGGTTACAGCTGCTCAGCTCCCCAGGGGAATGGGAGGCAGCTGAGCTCTAACTGCCTGGCTTTCTTGTCAATTTGACAAGCATGCCAGTCAACAGCCAATGTAAGGAACACAATATCTATAGTGACACTACGTTGCCCTAGTGATGACAACGTAAGCCCTGTACCTCCCATTGAGGTGGTATTATTATGTCAGCATAGCAGAGAGATACATTGGTGGGAGGAGCATTTTAGTGTCTACATCTCCACTGTTTTGTCAACAAAAGCTGACTTTTGTTGACAACACTCTGTAGTGTAGACCAGCCCTGATTTTTTTATTCTTAGCCTATGAAAAGTTTATGAGGATTACGTTACATGAGAAACAGTATGGCAGCACAGTTAAAGCACTGCAATTTTGACACATATTTCAGTGATGGAAGGGGCTCTTCTGTCACTATAAGAAGTCCACCTCTTTGAGAGGTGGTAGCTAGATCAATGGAAGAATTATTCTGTCCATCTAGCAATGTCTACACTGGGGTTTAGGTCAGTTGAGCTATGTCACGCAGGGTATACAATTTTTCACAGCCCTGAGCAATGTAATTGAGGTGACCCAACTTTGTAGTGTAGACCAGTCCTTCCACAAGGAAAATGAGGAGTGTCAGGAGTTGTTTTAACAGGCATGGTATTGAACAGCAATTAGCTTCTAGTTTAGACAAAGTTGCATTTAAAACTGTGTTAGCAGAGCTGTAGATTTTTAATTATAAGATGTACCAGTATCATTTTGCTGAACTAAGAGGCTTTTTAAAGTCTGTCTCTAGCCTGGTATACATGCAGGTTTGCCCTTGATCTACACTAGGTGATAGTCAACACAGTAATTAAAATATGTTAGTTAGCATATTTTTAACACTCATTTTCTCAGTGTGGCTTCACCACATTATATCAGATGAGAAATTAGCCCTCCATCTCCCTTACCAATTCCCTGAACTACAGCCCCCATTTCAGGCTACAATCCAACAAAGCTTTTAAGCATGTGTTTTATTTGAGACATAAAAATGAAATTATATGCTTAAATACTTGATTGGATCCGAGCCTTAAGTTGGTGCTTTTATAATCATTCAGGTAGACCTTATAGACTCATAGACTTTAAGGTCAGAAGGGACCAGTTCGATCATCTAGTCTGACCTCCTGCAAAATGCAGGCCTCAAGACATCACCCACCCACTCCAGCAATAGGCCACCAACCTATGACTGAATTATTTACCTCCGTCATAGGTTGGTGGCCTTACCTTTAAAAATCCCCAGAATATTAGAGAGAGAGCAGCAAGATGCCAAGGACTACTTTTATCTTTTTTTTAAAAAAAATACTGAAAGTTTATTTTAAAGAACTTAGCTGACACCTTCATCCTTTGATTGGCATTTTCTCTGGTGAGTAGCAAGTATTTCATCTTTTGCGCCTTGCCCGCCTCTCTGTCTTGTATATTTTGCAGATCATTTGTGCTTATGTCTTCATGCCATTTTCTTTTATGATGGGAGTAGACTGGGAAGACAGTTTTATTGTCGGTGGACTCCTAGGTTACAAGACTTTCTTCAATGAATTTGTGGCTTATGAGCGTCTTTCAACATTGATCCACATGCGTGAAAAACGTGGGCCAGTGTACATTGGTGGTGTGAAGCAATATATGACTGTGAGTAACATTTTATATTCCACTGATTTATTGGGCCCAATCCTTACCTGATGGCACTCCACTGATTTTAATGGAATCACAATAGGGATGAATATGCCTATTAATTTGAAATTTTTTCCTGTATTAAACCTCTTTTTGTCTTTCCCCAGAAGACCTAAGTTATTGATGTTCATCCTTCTCCAGTCTCTGCTATGGTCATGCCATCTTGGGCTGTGAAAATGTCACATCTCAGGCCCAGTCAATTCTAGGATTAAAGACTAAGGAAAGTACACTGAAGTGGCATTAGAGACTAAAACCTGGTCCCTATTGAGAATTTGTCCTGATCCATTACTGAATGGCCAGCCACAAATATAACTGCACCCATTCAAAGCCCAAGCTCAGACAACAAAAATCACAATTTTAACCAGTGGTACCTGCATTGATTTTGCTTGGTGGAATCAGGGCAAATTGTCAGGCTAAACAAGACCTAGTTAGGGAGCATTCCTCTTTCTGTGGAGAGCTAAAGAAACAAATTTAGACAATACTTTTTCCCAACAAATTTTTCCCAACAGAATTCTGATCAAAGTGAGTGAGAGAAAGAGAGCCAATGGCACCCCGAAATAGCCCGGTGATTAGAGCATTCATTGGGCCATACCCAGGTTCAGGAATCTGCTCTGAATCAGGCAGAACGCTCTCATGTTTCTTCATGAAAAATTTCAAAAGAATCATATTTGTCCTGCCTGGAAACAAAGTTATATGTCGAAACCTCAAAATGTTGTCACAAAAGAGAATCCTTGTTTTCTGGGCATCCCTCCCAATCAGCCAGTATTGAATTTGTGATAGAGTGTTGTGTTATGTTATAGGTGCCATCTCCTCAGATAAAATTTAGAATTGATGTCCTAATCACTTAAATTCATTCAAGATCCCATGGAATATTTTCCAATAGCAGAGGTTTTAACCCAGATATCCAGGTCAAGAGTAGTATGTAGCATAAAATCTCTGGGAGAATCAGAACTTTGAAGGATGCATTCTGTTGGCTACCTGGTCACCTCTCATTTTGTAATTAAGCTCTATGGCTCAGAAGATCTACTTTCCCTGTTATTGGTACATAGAGGGAGCCAAATTAACTCTCCTTGGCAAAGAACCTGAGACCCACACACAAGAAAATAATAATCATACACAGCGCTCATATACGAATTTGCAGCCATAGGTTTCAAAGAACTTTGCAAAGTATCATTATCTCCTTCAATGATTTGAATAAAAGTGGTATCATCCTCATTCTACAGATGCAAAAACTGATACACATTGGGAGGTTAAGTGATTTGCCCACGGAGGGAAAGAATGGCAGAGCCAGGAATTAGTGATGCAGCTACATGCAAAAGTTGGCAGGAAAGTAGAGAATCAAGGATGGAACGGCATTAGTCTTGAATATGCATTAAGAGGGATATGTCCCCTTCATCCTCCTCAGGGTTTGCACCTATACAGTGGCGCAAAGGATTGTCATAATTATTGCAGGAGTTTGACACTGCCAATAGCAATTTTAAGTGTGACTGAATGGTATGGACATGAGGATATTTGGGTTTACAGTTTTAACTTCTATTCAACCTCAGATCCCTCTCATATATCTAGATACAGATATGTGCTCAGAGAGAGAGAAAAAGAGAGCACTCTGCTGGATCCACCCCCACAGCCTATAACAACAAGGCTTCCTGTTTTTCAGAGCTAGGCGAGTACAGGTGAAGGCAGGGAAATCACAGGAAACAAGGCCGTTTCTAGGGAAAGCAAATAGAGTGAGTACTTGACAAGCATTCTCCTGCATATGTGCAGCATGACCGCAAATATCTACAAATTGGTTCTCAGAAAATAGGAGTGGGAACAAAGGAGCCTCTAATCAACAGGAAACCTATGAGAGCTCTCAGCAGACTTCAGTGTGGGCTTAAAAAGCAGTTAATGGGGAAACGGATGCAGGGAGCAAAGCTTTCCATTTCCATGTTCCTTGCTTTGTCCCATCCTATGTCCCATTCCTTTGAACTAGGTTGGCTTCTTCAAGGACTCTAGACTTGTTTCACCCTAGGGAAGTTATCATATATCATGCAAGTGGCTCTTGTCAGTGGAAAGTCCAAGGGAAAGAGGTTGTTAGACTGGAGATGGAAAGGAATACAAACCACTTTCTGCTCTGAGGCCCACAGACAGCAAGCGTTGCCCCGCCAAAAGAAGATGACATGTATGGACAATGGCAGCTGGGGGACCCACTGATCCCAGCTCTGCCCCTGGAGTTCCTGTGGAGTATCTGTCATAATTTACAAGACCTCCTTTTCCCCAAAGCAGGCACTCAGCAAGTACCACCACCCCTCTTACCTCAGAGTGAATACCTCCTAGGGTGCAGCATTTCCAGCTGGTGCAGGGGCCCTAAACCAGCTTGGATAAATCAAACACTCTAGGATTTTCCATCCTAATCCAGACAACCCCTTTTGATATGTTTATATTATTGTAAAGAATCACAGAAATACAAACTAAAGTTACTTTACCTCTGTATTTGGCACTTGTGTGACAACCACTGGAATACTATGTCCAGCTCTGGTCCCCTGCAGTGGGTTAAAAACCCAGAGAGGGGTGTAGCCAATCAGGTCCATGGAACCTGTATAAAGACAAGGCTACAGCTTCTGCTCTGGGCAGTTTGCCACAGTCCTGAGAGGAGGACAGTTGTGCTGTTAGCAGGACTATAGGAGAAAGAACCCCAGACAGCGCTATGGGATTCAGCTTAGCTTTGATACAAGGTACCTGGGGAGGTGAGAATGTTCCAGGGGACATGGTGAGGCACAAACCAGATAGGAGTGAGAGGGCTGAAGCAGTGCTCAATGAAGCGTGTAGGTCCCTGGGCTGGGGCTCGGAGAATTGGGTGGGCCCAGTTTCCACATGCTTCCCCCAGACCACCAGTGGGTGGAGAGACCGCAGGTGAGTGGTCAATGGACAATGGTGGCCACTGATACAAGTGGGCAGCCAGAACTGTACTATATCCTGGAAGAAGGAACTGGAGAGGACTCTGCTGGAGGGCTGAGGTCTAGACTAGAGACAAAGATCAAGGAAGTACTGAGCATAGACCATAAGATGGGGTATCACTTGAGTAATTCCTGATACCAACACCAGGAAGCACCTGTCTGGTGGGTCATGTGCTGCCAAGGACCTACATGCCCATAATTCAAGAAGGATGAATTGGAGCAGGCTCAAAAAAGAGTCACGAACATGATTAAAAGAATAGAAAATCCTTAGAATGATAGACTCAAGTAGCTCAATCTATTTATTTTAACAAAAAGATTAAAGGGGGGCTTGATTGTAGTTTGTAAGTACTTACGTGGGGGAACAAATATTTAATAATGGGCTTTTCAGTCTGGCAAAGAGAGGTGTAACACGATCTGATGGCTGAAAATTAAAGCTAGACAAACTCAAACTGGAAATAATTTTAAGTGAGAGTAATTAGCCATTGGAACAACATACCAAGGGTTGTGATAGGTTCTCCATCACTGACAATTTTTGAATGAAGATTAGATGTTTTTCTAAAATATTTGCTATAGCTCAAACAGGAATTATTGTGGGTAAATTCTATGCCCTGTGCTCTGCAGAGGTCAGAGTAGATGATCTCAATGGTTGCTAAGAGTATGGCCCTAGAATCTATGAATTACTGCAACTCTGTTCAATGAGATATGCTAATACACACTAATCCTCTTTAGGATTTTATATAGTGCTTCAACAATTTTAACAGACATCAGCTGATGAATCCTTACAGAACCGCTAGAGGTGTGTGAGTATCCAAATTTCTGGATGAGCTGACAGAGAGAAAAAGAGATTGTGTCTTGCCCATAGAATGAGTTAGTGACAAAGCACGACTGAGAGAATTCAGGAGCTCTCAGTCTTGTGTTTAATCCTCTAGACAAAGGTTCAGTTTTAATCACATACTTACGTGAGTCAGCAGTGGACAGGTAAAGCCCACAAACCACAGCTCTGTATTATTTCACGAATGTAAGAATATAAGAACAGCTAGACCAATGGTCCTTCTAGACTACTATCCTGTCTCCTGAAAGTGCCAATGCCAGATGCCTCAGAGGGATTGTACAGGACAGGGAAATCATTGAGTGATCCATCCCATTGTCCAACCCCAGCTGCTGCCATCAGACACTTAGCAACACCAAGAACCAAGGAGTTGTATCCTTGGCCATCTTGACTAATAGCCATTGATAGACCTATCCTCCATGAACTTATCTAATTCTTTTTTGAACCCAGTTCTACTTTTGGCCTTCACAATATCTCCTGGCGGTGAATTCCGTGGGTTGATTGTGCATTTGTGAAGTACTTCCTTTTGTTGTTTTAAATGTGCTGCCTATTAATTTCATTGGGTGACCCTTGGGTCCTGTGTTATATGAAGGAGTAAATAACATTTTCCATTCACTTCTCCATGCCATTCATGATTTTATATATCTCTATCATATCCTTTCTTAGGCTATGTCTACACTTGTTCAAATAAGTCGACTTAACAAAGTCAACTTTAAGTCGACCTTGTTAAGTCAACTTAGCATGTCTACACTGTAAATTTAGGTCAACTTAAAGTTGACCTTGCCAAATCAACTTAAAGCGTCCACACTGGATGCCTAAGTAGACTTGCAGAAGCTAGGTGGACCTGGGAGTGGTGCATGGTGGGAAGGGGGGCACCCAAGAGGTGCCCCCCTTCCCTGGGCACAACTTTAAAAGTGCCAGGGAGCTCAGCATCTTCCCCATTGTACTAGGGTACATGCGGGCTGAGCTGTGTCCTGCCCTGTGGGTGAGCATGCCAGGCTCTGGCTGTGCCAGGCACCCTGGGAGGGAGGTCAGTGGGGGAACCCTGGGGACCCTTTAGATAGACTTAGGGCTAATCCGCATCTACACTAGCTTAAGTCAACTTAATAAAGTTGACTTAACCAGTAAGTCAACTTAAAACCAGGTCTTATTAAGTCAACTTAGAATTTCCTTAAGTCGACTTAAGCTGCTTCTTAAGTCGACTTAAGGAAACTGTAGTGTAGACGCAGAGTAAATAAAGTCAACTTAATTTACTAGTATAGACGTACCCTTAGTGATCTCTTTTCTAAGATAAACAGTCCTGGTCTTTTTAATCTCTCTTCATATGCTCCATTTTCCTAATCATTATGTTGCCTTTCTGTTTGTGTGCGTGTGCGTGTGCGTGAGAGATGGGGTGACCAGAACTGCATGCAGCGTTCAAGGTATGGGTGCCCCGTGGCTTTATATAACATCAGTATTATGTTTTCTGCCTTATTATTTACATCAGTGGTTCCCAACCAGTGTGCTGCGGCAACTCCCCAAGTGTGCCGCGAGAATTTGCGCGGCTTGGGTTATTTTAAATCTCCCCGCCCTGCTGAGCCCAGCCACCTGGCTGTGCAGAGCGGGAAAAGTCAGAGGACGCAATTTGGGCCTGTGAAGGTAAGCATGGGTGGGGGCGAATGGGTTGGTGGGGTATTGAGGTGGGGTGGGGTGGAGTGGGGGGCTGAGACCCATGGGGGGTAGAGGGTCCCCTGAGCCGAAGCCAAAGGGGCGACCCTATGCAGCCCTGCCGGCAAGCCCCCTGAGCTGGAGCCGGAGCCAGAGCCTTGGGTGGCGGCCCCATGCAGCCCCAGATGGTGGTATTCCCCAAGCCAGAGCCGTGGGCGGCAGCCCCAGGCGGGGGAGTTCCTCGAGCTAGAGCTGTGGGCGGTGGCCCCATGTGGCCCTAGCAGGGGACTCCCCAGAGCCAAAGCTGCCGCAGCAGTCTGGTGTGTCCCCAGCTGGGGGGGAGGGTCCTAAGCCCCATTCCGGCTCCCAGCCGGGGGGTCCCCGGAGGGTCCTCGGCTCCACCAGCCTCGGCCACAGCCCCATTCCGGTCCTCAGCTGGGGATCCCCCGAGGCGCCCACACCAGCAGCACTGATCCAGCCTGTCCTGGCCCGCAGGACTCCGGCAGCAGCGGGATCCAGCCACAGCCAGGGACCCTGGGATGTGGGCAGCAGGATCTGTCCCTGGGCCCAGTGGCTGGAGCCAGATCGGGTGGGGCAGGGGTGGATTTTTGTAGCTGCCTCCCTCAGGGGCATCTTAAAAAAAATCCACCCATAACCGGGGAGGAGGGGGCTGAGGGGGGCCCTGGCAGGGGCAGGAGGATAGAGTTGGCGGGGACCCACTTGGGGGGGGAGCTGCCATGGGTGGCAGGGAACCGCTGGGGGAGGGGGGTGCTGAGCCATGCTCCTCTGCCCTGCCCTCCCACATGCCACCCTGTTCTCCCTTCCCCTCTCCTTTCTTTCCACTCTTGTCCTGCTCCTCACATGGCTACCCATGCTCTTTTACCTCCCCTGCCCTGCTCTGCTCCCCACACTCTCTCCTGCCACCCCACACAACTCCTGACCTCCCCTCTCTTCCACCCCTGCCCTGCTACCCCTCCCGCCCCACACAGCAGCATTTCCCAACCAGTGTGCCATGGTTCACGAATATTTAGAAGTTAATTGGAGTTAATTTGAATATTCATGAGTTTTGTAATGGTGGTGTGCCTCAAAAAAATTTGAAGGCATCAAGGTGTGCCACGGGAGAGCAAAGTTTGGGAACCACTGATCTACATCATGATTACATTTTCTGCCTTATTGTCTACTATTTTCCTAACAGTTCCTAACATTCTTTTAGCTTTTTTTCACTGCAACTCCACATTGACCGGATGTTTTCAGAGAATTTCATCCACAATGATTCCAAGATCTCTTTCTTGAATGGTGACAGCTAATTTGTCCCGATCATTTTGTATGTATAGTTGGGATTTTATTTTCCAATGGGCATCATTTTACATTTATCAAAACTGAATCTCATCTGCCATTTTGTTGTCCAGTCACCCAGTTTACTGAGAAATCTCTGTGGCTCTTTGCAGTCTGCTTTGGACTTAACTATCTACACTAATTTTGTATCATCTACAAACTTTCAAGCAACCGAATAATTCATTTTCTGTCTGATGTGTCTGTTTGTTTCTAGATCCGTTCTGAAACCATTGCCACCTACGCCCTCTGTGGATTTGCAAATTTTGGCTCTCTGGGAATGGTGATAGGAGGACTCAGTAAGAACAATATTTTGAGATTTTTTTTTTGAATGTGTAATCCAAAAATTCCCGTTCTGTGGGATACATTCTGAACCTCAAAACATCGCCAAGACGCTAATCATGAGTTGCATGAGGGCAGCTTTTGCCTCTTCCCTTATCTAAAGCTGCCCTAAATCTGAATTTATCAGCCACCAGAGAGCTTCCCTTGTGTAGTGGAATCTTTGGTGAGGGGCGATAAACCTACTGTAGCAGTTCCTATGCTCCACTTGTGTGTCTGATACAGGGAGTGTAGCCAAGACATTCCTACACCTTGCTACTGTACCCTCCTTTCTTGGCTTTTGACAGCCAGACTAACACAGTGCCCTCAGACTTTGAACACAACAAACCATTTCACTGGGTGTGTGGTATTCCTACTGGTATACTGGAAAATATTTGTTTGCTTTCTGTAAAATGCCACATAAATGAATCCAGTTCTAAATAAAGTCCAATGTTGCTGTTCTTTAGGGATAGTGAAAAATAAAAACAAATTCTAAAAAACAAAGTGTATGATTTAAAATAATCTTACCTGCTCTCCTATAGACTGGGTCTGGGTCTCTGTTGTCAGAGAATGGCGCATGCTGGGGCAATGCAGATGAACAGGAATCAATGCACATGACAGCCTGATACAAGAGGGAATGTGGTTTGACTAATTCATGTGAAAGTGCCTATCAGCTGGCTTAGGCAGGGGATTCAGCGCATGTTGTTGAAGTGAATGGAAATTACAGGGTTTTTATTTGCAGCTAACCTTTTAGCAGATAGAAAAACATGTATGTACTTTGCATTTTTATACCCTGCTGAGAATATCAGACTCACTTCATCAGCCATTATTTGTCAGGACCATAATTTGCTGTTTGCTTTTCTAGAAGATATGCTTCTCAGGATTTTCATCCTCTCTTTATTTTATTTTTCCAATTTTCTTCCCAGCA
>ML685776.1:10215325-10257762 GCA_007922175.1 Pelusios castaneus
CACAGGACTCTGTTGTCTTTCTACAATAGACTAACACGGCTACCCCTTTGGAATATAATTGCCAGTTACAGATGAAGAAAGGTTAACTACCAGTTACAGATGAGTTATAGGACCTCCCCCATGCCTCTGCCTAGTACAACAGAACTAGAAGGCAAAGAAGAAGTCCATAAGGAGTAGGGATAGGAGAAATAAAGTACTTTCCTTTTTCAATGGGCCTGATTCCATTCTCAAAATGGGGTAGATCAGGAGTCAGGGCAGCAAAATCAATGAAGTTACCCCGTATAAGTAAGATCAGAGACTAGCCCTTTATTTTCAAAATCCCTCTCTATACCATTATCTAACTTTTCAATAAGTTATTAGGAATCATACCATTGAAGGGTGCACATGACAATTAGTGAAGGGTTTCCAAAAAATCAGCCATAATTGTGCAACAGTTTTTCCTTAGAAAACTAGCCCTCTTGCAGTTTCCTTTTTGAGCATGTAATATCCAGACCTGTCATTATCAAAATCAGAGAATTTCTTTGAATCAAATATTTCTTTAGTTTCAACATGATCTCGGTGCATAAATAGCACAGCTTGATCAAACCCAGTAAGAGAAAAGTGCACTTTTAAGGACAGCAGTTTTTTTCACTATGGGCCTATGCAACTCTTTCTATTTTTTGGAAGCTATGAAACTAGTACACGTGACATTACATGAGTTCCACAGTTTTCTGAGTTTTTGACAGGTGACAATTTACTTTGCATGGGAAAACTGAAGCATCAGAAAATCTTATCAAATAGTGTTATTTGAAGGTCCCGAGTTGACTAAGAGCTCAGAACATCCATAGACAAATTTTCCTTATACGCTAAAATCTATTCTCGAAAGAAAATTGTATTCCACCCATTCTTTCCATAGTTAATGCTTTTCTTATGCCTAGAATGAACTCTCATATCCCAGTAATTTCTGGTGACCCACCCTCTGAGAATATAGACATGGGACCAAATACTGCAACCCCCTAGACATGAATGAGCTTGAGTCTCCTATACCATTTTATACTTTATATTTTGGAAAATGCTTAGCAAAACTTCATGCCCAAAGCTACCAAAACAATGGGCCTGATTCTCTGCTTAATTACACTGATGTAAATCAGGAATGACTCCATTTTAGTAAAAGAAGTCACACTGACATGAAATCAAAATGAGGGGAGATTTAGGGTAAAATTTCTGATGTGGTTAAGTGTCTTGGGTTCTTAAGTCCCAAGTTCACAAGTGACTAAGGCTCTTTGGGCAAATTTTCAAAGGTTTTTAGATGCCTATTTTCAAAAGTGCCTGTGCAGGTTAACTGCTTAACTCCCATTGAAATTAGGAACCTAAATACTTTTGAAAATTTGACCCGTAGGCACCTAAGTCCCATTAGGTTCCTAAGTCACTTAGACACTTTCAACTGTTTTATCGTTGGGCTCAATCTCCATGTGAATTCGTAGCCTCTGCTTGCCAAGCTCAAACTCCAAACACCGTTGCTCTCTCAGAAGCTATGCCTATCCTTGGAACCATGGGTTTGATTCCCAGGCCTCATAGATGTACTCACTCAGGTTAGCTCTCATTGGGCTAGTGCGCTAAAAATAGCTGTGTAACTGGGGTATCCAGCCAGTAGTGAGCAATGGCATCAACTAGGTATGCCGGGCTTCAGGTAGGTTTGTATTCTGCCTGGCTAACCCTGCTGCTACTCACCACTGCCCATGCTATCCAGCTACACTACTATTTGTAGTGCAATTCCAAAGGGGTAGCCGTGTTAGTCTATTGTAGAAAGACAACAGAGTCTTGTGGCACTTTTAAAGACTAACAGATTTATTTATCGCATGAGCTTTCGTGGGAGAAAATCCCACTTCGTCAGACGCTTTGTAGTGCATTAGCTCAATGAGAGCTAGCATGAGCATGCCTGTGCAAGCTGGGAATCAGACTCATTGACCTGATGTTGTCAATCACTAAAAAGGTTTTCCCTCACTGCTTGACTCTTGAAATGTCAACTGATATGTAAGAACTTATTTGGAAAATGGCATCAGTCAGTGCCTAGCAAGAAGCATGAGGAGGGCAGACAGCAGACCACTAAATTTAAAGAAAGAGGGTAGGCAACCTTATTTCAGAACTGGAACAAAGTATTTGATGTGCTTCACCCAGAATCTCACATCTCCTGTCTCAACTGTGTTGGGAGTCAGATGATACAAATGGGAGAGACTGTACATATTGTCACTCTTCTTTGAGTTCAGTGCAGTATCTTAGGCCATGTATTCTCTAGAAATAGAGTGACCAGATGGCAAGTGTGAAAAATCGGTCAGGGTGTGGGGGATTAATAGGAACCTATATAAAACAAAGCTCCAAATATCTGGACTGGCCCTATAAAATCGAAATATCTGGTCACCATAACTTGGGGGGAAAAAAATGTTCTTACCTTGCATTAGGTAATGTGCGGTAACTAACCTGAGGTAAAATCCTGAAGACGACAAGGCAGTTTGTAGTTTCACGTGAGTTAACCTTGACCTGCTAATTTCTGTTTAACCTGCAACTTGTCTTCAGTAGGACTTTACCTTGTGTTGTTTACAAGGTTAGCTAACCTGAGATAAGTACACATCTTTTTTTCTAGTGAAGACATAGTGAAGATTTCTATTATTACTCAAAGAAACTGACACTACTGTATTCAATATCCAGGAATATTATCTGTACCGGTTGTGGAGGTTCCATGTCATATTTTACTAGGGGATTCCTTCAACTCAACAAATTTGCCAAGCAATACCACAGAGATAGTTGGATGCTGCCAAGATCTCTTTAACAGGTACTGAGGAGTGCTTCTTTCTCTCTCACTGTTATTCTATGAAGTCAGATATTCCCCAGGGCTGCTGTATTTTCACAGCAATCTTTTAAGAAATCATGGTAAATAAAGACACAAGTAATGGAAATATAAGAAAAAATATCAACATCCCCAGGCAATGCTTTGAAGTCAAAATAATATTTTCCACAGTAAATAACCAGAACAATACACATGGTGTCACAAAAATATCGAAGTACATGGAACTTGTTCACTTCCTGTGGTTCTTTAGCTTTATGTATGGACAGCTAACAGCCTGATTTTATTTTGAATATTTGGCTGTCTCCAGCCCCTGGCTGCAGGTAATTTTGCACCCCTTAAAGAAATTATTACTTTAACCGTGTTTATTTTGCTTGTGAATTTGCATTTGCTCCCTATCAAATATCAACTAAAGATGCAACAGCTCAAAAGTTCAGAACAAAATCTGAAATTCCCTAAAATTCAAGTGACTTTTAGTTCTGGGATTCTCATTTTTGGTTGTCACATTGTGTTCACAGAAGCAAATGTTCCCAAAGGTATCGAGTATTGTTGGACCCAGTGTTATGATTAGGGCTCATCTGTAAAACTACTACTAAAACCTTAAGTATTTCACTAGCACAGTATATGACCATAACCACACATCTGAGATGGGTCCTTTTTCTCTGACAGTCTGTCTGGTTAAAAAAATATAACATCTTTTATTTTAAAAATATTGCATATCTTTGAATCTAAACAGGTCTTGAGGTAAATGGTATATTTTTATAACTTTCTATAATAGAGTTAGGGGGACACAGTAAATAAAGATATTAAATAAATAAGGACTATATTAAACCAAGTTTAGATTTTGACATGAAGCAACAAAGGTCTATGTTTTCTGAGTTATGACAGGCACATCTTTAATTCACCCTTTCACTTCCACAACAAATCTGTCACCTATTAAGGATAAAGGGTCTGATTCTTCTTTCTCTTACATAAAAGTGGTTCTGTGATTTATCCTAAAGCCTGTCTCAGTTAGCATTGCATAAGGGCTCCCTCCTTCTCCACCAGAGAAACCTGGAGTGGATGATGAAGATGGGGACAAAAAACTCCATGCAGTTCCTTGCTTTTCATTTCTGTAAGAGCAAGAAGAAACACAGCAAAAACCCAGCTCTGCTGGAAGTCCTCATTCATTGGCTATGTCTACACTTGTTAATTTAAGTCGACTTTAACTAAGTCGACTTAGTGCGTCTACACTTAAAATTAAAGTCAACTTAAAGGGGAACTTAGAAAGTCGACCTAAAGCATCCACACTTGTCGCCTAGGTCAACTTCTAGGGGCTTAGGGGCACCTGGGGAGATCCATGGGGGGCAGGGGGGGCACCCCTTGCCCAATGCCAGGGGTATCAGCCTTCCCCATTGTACAATAGGTACAATGGGGCAAAGGGGGTCAGGGATCCTGGCAGGGCATAGGGGCAGGGTGAGTCCTGCCCTGTGGGAGAGCATGCCAGGCTCCCCCTGTGCCCCCCCCTCCTTGGCAGGGAGGGCATTGGTGTAGCCCTGGGGTAGCCCTAAGTCGACTTAGGGCTACCCCACGTCTACACTGGCTACACTAGGAAGTCGACTTAAGCACTAGGTCGAATTTAAAGGAGGAGTTATAAAGTCGACTTAATTTTCATTAAGTCGACTTTATTTTCCTTAAGTCGACTTAAGCTACTTAAGTCAACTTAAGAAAACTGTAGTGTAGACGCAGGGTAAATTTAAGTCAACTTAAGCAAGCTTAAGTCGACTTAATTTACAAGTGTAGACGCAGCCCTTGGCATTTTCCCTTTACTCCACGCAGTGTTCATCACACAGAATATTCATTCCATTGGATTCTTTCCTCCCGGTTAACACTGGGCAAGTTTTACTCAGTTTAGTGATATTGAACAAACAGTCAAAAATAAAAAATAAAATCTGACTGAAAAAATGAAACAATGGAATGTTTCGGGTGTCCCAAAAGAATTTCCTGGTGCACAGGGACTTCATATGGAAAATCAGGACAGCCCCAACAAAACAAGGAAGTATGGTCATTTTAACATTGCAGAGCCTTAGAACTGTCTATTTTAAGTCCCTTGTAAATACGATAATTTAACGTTCTAAAGTTCTTTGGTCAAAATATACATATTGTGCAAATAGACTTCCTAAAACTGACTTTTTCCCCCCCTCTCCTTCACCAGCACCAGTGCAAACAGGTCCCAAGAGATCATCTTAGGAGGAAACTACAGCCTGAACTCCTTGAGAGGATGTTGCCAAATACTGGAATCTCCCACTTTTAATTGCAGTTGGACCACTTTGTTATTTTGAATTGGGACTAGTTATAACCAAGAAGCTGGTATAAGATCACATTTCTCTATTGGACAGGTGGAAATAAATTAAGAGCAGAGAAATCTTTTTCTGCTTAAGGAATATGCAAAACATTTTGCCTTATTTTACTTTCACACCAGTACAACTCCTTTGAGTGGAATTATTCCTGAATTACTTTGGAGTAAGTAAAAAGGGAAGCAGGACCCCCTTTCTGTGGGTCAGTTCTCCAGTCATGACATCAGCCTGGAAGAGAATGAGAGACCTACCATCAAGAGCCTAGCTGCTGGGCCTGATTCTCCACTCTTGTGCCAGTATAAATCAGGGTAACTTTACTGAATTTGATGCAGTCTGCCTAGTGTAAAACTGCTGTGAGTGGGGAATTGGGCCCAGTGCATTGGTAGCTGTTCAATTTTGCTACCTAACTTTCTCTTGTGTTCAAAATTGTCATCTTCTGCCATTGGTACTTCTGCTCTTTATGGCTATGTCTACACTAGGAAAAGTTAGATCGACTTTGTTAAGTCGACTTAATAAGGTCGACTTTAAGTCGACTTAAAGTCAACCTTATTAAGTCGACTTAACAAAGTGGTTACCCTTAACTGGGACTTGTTAACTTCCCTTAGGTCAACCTAAGAAAGTGGATTTATGTGTCCATGCTGGCCTCAGGTTGGCCTAAGGAAGGCTTAGGTCGACCTACGCAGGGTTAGTTGGAATACCCTGAGGGTTCTTATTGAGTCAACCTAAGCCTAGTGTGGACAGAGCTTAAGTTAGGTTGACTTAAGCCAGTGTAGACATAGCCTATAATATTGAGTCAAAACAAGTTTTTTCTGCACTAAGACAAACAACCTTATTTGCTGTCTGAAATCTCTGTAGCATGGCTCTCCTTTCTTTTGCAGAAAGATGGTAACTATATGATTGGAAAGTTGTGAATTTCCAAATTAGATGAGATTCCAGGCAAAATTCATTGTATTATCACTACTGGTTCCGTTGTTATTGCAATTCTGGGATCTGATTCTGGTACCACTTACATCAGACTAGATCAGGAGTAAGTCCATTAAAATAAATGGAGTTACATTGATGTAAATCCTGTGTGAATAACACCAGAATCAGGTCTATGCTCTATAGGGCACTGACATGGGGAGAATATATGTGAGTCTCAAACATTAGAATTAACCATGAAAAAAAAAATCAAATCTGTCAGCATTCTGAAAATCCTCCTTTTTGGGAGAACTATTTGTCATCCAGTTGTACATATTTTATAAAAATGTATTAATAAGATTATATTGACAAAGCAAACCAAAATCTTTTGTACCTTTTCATAACAAAACTGTTGTATATTTTAGAGATCTGATTTTTTTTTTACTTATTTAAAGAAAATGTGATGATTAACAAATGGCATGAATTTTCTTTTTTAAAATGAGGAGTATATGTGTCATGAGTTAGGCTTTATTCTTTCCAGATGATCAGTTACACCAAGGTCTTTTGAGCCTGAAAACATTTCCATGGGGTTTACTTTTGTTAAATTTGTAATATATATTTCCACAACACAATGCTATGTTAATGTCAAAGATGTTACTACAAAGCTAAAACGAAGAATTAAAATATGAAACTCAGAGGAAATTGTTCGTTGAGGTTCCTACATCAATCTTAACTTGTACAAGTATAGGATAAGTGAAGCAGTTCTACCAAAACAAGAAATAACAAACCCTTTGCTTTTCCATGTAAACATCTGAGAATCTGTTTTTGGCAATCCTTCTTACTTGGTTCACTAAATTTTTATCTTCATCTGGCTGTGGCTGTATCTTAGGAAATTGCTGGAGCTATTTTCTTGGGATTTATGATAGTCACTTCTGATTCCAGGCTCCCTAGACTTTTAATATATCTCATAATTTTTGAGGGAGCCTGACTTGTGATTTTTGAAAGTTTAGGGTTACTGAAATGCAGAAACTTAGATTCTTAATATATCAAAAATATTAGCTATACAGAAAAGCAAAGTCAGAGCTGCTCCTGAAATCTCTTTCTTAGGTAGCAAAGGGACTAGTGACCAGAAGTAACTTTCCTCCAAAACTCCCTGATGTGGATTCTCTTTTCCTGTCAAAGAGATCCTCTTTAGCAGGACCCACAATATGCTCCACCCCAATTCAGCCTTCTAAAATGGCTGCCCTTCATGTGACTGCATTTCCAAACCTGGTTTGCAAGATCACTCTGTCCAGTAAAAGCACATAAGTGGTAAGTCCCTTCCCCCTAAAAGAGTCTCTTGTATGTCTTGAGAGAGTAATCTTAATCCTACCTGGGTGATTTGGCATGTTCCCTTCCTAGAGGAGTTTTCAACTGTTCTGCCTGTATCTGGCCAAGCAGGTCAGCTACCTGGTGTCCTGAACAGTAAAGGAATCTAGTGATGAAGAGATGTCCTGCCCATCCTGTTCCTAGAGCTCTTAAGGACAAAACAAAGGAGATGGAGAAAACAGAAGGAATTTATCATCAAGTATCCTCATGCTTTCCAAAGACTACTTTCTGTCAAGGACTATCTCCTCTGTCAGGGCTTTCTGTGGCCGTAGTGTCCCACAACACACAACATCCAAAGTAAGCTACTAATTTCACATGTTCTAGGGCTAACTGAGTAAACTATATACCCTAACCTAGCATTGGGAAAGCCCAGAACAGGCTAAATTTCTATTAGCAGAGCTGCCAGTGTCAACAGTTCTGTTTGCCTTAGAGACTTCAGAGTTTCATAAACATGTGGTGCTGGTCTTCGAACCACAATCCCAGGATTTTTAGAAGCTCGGGCTCTTTTGTCATAACATTTCTCCTGGGTCATTCAGCATGCACATTATCACACAGCAAACATCAGGCTGCAGGTTATCTTCTAAAACGGGGAGAGGGAACAACCTATTAGACGTTTAGGTGGTATACATACAGCATATATTTCCTGTTTATACTGACATACTGTTCCTTATTTTTGTAAATGGTTGGTGTGAAAACCAATGATTGTTACTAATCATTACACCATGGTAGAGTATAAATTATTGTGGAATAATTCACCCTATATGCGGCATTGGTATTGGCATTGATGTAATTGACTCAAACCCAGAATGTGAATTCTTCAGGTCAGGGACCTTTAATTAAAATCTACACCACGCATTTACTCCAGTATAAATTTGGAATAACTCCCCTGAAGTTGGAATTACTGTGCATATATGGCAGTTTAAAGCGTAAACTGTGACTCCCTGGGCTTGAGTCTGATCTCATGTTGGTTTAAAACTTACATCACTCCATGGAAGCCAGTGAAGTTGTTGCTGATAATACAGTTCTAGTGTAAATGAGAGCTGAATCAGGTCCTGTGTGTCTATACTCAATCACTGTTGTCTTTCCTTGTGGAGCTGAGTAAATGCAACACAACAGAATGGGGAGCAATGCCAAGTCTTGGCTCAGGATTAAACTGGCTCTTTATGTTGCCTGGTAGACAAATGAGAATCATGGCATTTTCTTGTTGCTATAGTATATTGCAGCATAGCAACCAGTACACAAACCAGAGAGACTTTGATTACTATGCATGGGTTGCTATGGTGAAAACAGACCCAGGGATTTTTTTTCTCCATATTGACTAGTGCTTGGGTGCTAGGTGGCTAGAAATGTCAGGGAGCTACAACAGCCTTTCATCACATTGCTAGAATGAAAACTTTGTGTTCAGTTGTTGTAAACGTGGAACTCTGGCCAGGGTTTGTCAAGATGAAACCAGAAAATATACTGCATTTTACTAACAGTGCAGAAAAATGTAATACAATTATTTAAAATCTCTAAGAAACAATACAGTTTCTTGGCTTTTACTTTCTAAGGATTCTCCTGCCTCTAGGAAAATGTTTCCCTCACACAGCTTCAAAAATCACATTCAATAACATTAGGAAAGTGACCTCCCCATTCAGGAAAATAGTCTTGTGGCAAAAGCTCTGGGCTTAGAGTCCAGGATGATTGGGGTCAATTCCTGGCTCTCTTAGGCTATGTCTACACTTGTGAATTTAAGTTGACTTTGTTAAGTCGACTTAGCATGTCCATACTTAAATTTTAAGTTGACTTTGGGGGGACCCTACAAAGTCGACCTACAGCGTCCACACTGGACACCTAGGTCGACTTCTAGAGGCTAGGGGGACCTTGGACAGGTCCATGGTGTCAGGGGGGACACCCTTTGCCAAGTGCCAGGGGGCTCAGCCTTTGCTCCATTGTACCTGGGTACAATGGGGCAAAGGGGGACAGGGACCCTTGGCGGGGCAGGGTGGGCAGGGCTCTGCCCTGCCCTTTAGAGGGGCATGTCAGACTCTCCCTGTGCCATCCCCCCCCGGCAGGCAGGGCAGTGGGGGAGTCCTGGAGAGCCCTAAGTCGACTTAGAGTCAACTTAGGGCTACTCCACGTCCACACTGGCTTAAGTCAACTTTAGAAAGTCGACTTAAGCCTAAAGTCGACTTTAAACGAGGTTTAACAAAGTCGACATAATTTTCCTTAAGTCAACTTAAGCAGCTTGCTTAAGTCAACTTAAGGAAATTGTAGTGTCGATGCAGAGTAAATTAAGTCGACTTAAGCAAGCTTAAGTCGACTTAATTTACAAGTGTAGACGCACCCTTATAGACTTACTGTGTCACACATGAGTGAGTTGTGTAATCTCTCTGCTTCAGTTCCCCATCTGTAAAATGGGAATAATACTTCCCTGCCCTACAGGTGTGTTGTGAAGCTCCATTAATGAATAGTTGTGAAGCGTTCAGCTGGTGTAGTGATGGGGCCATGTCACTGTTAGGTAGATAGATTGTGAGAGCAGGATCACTGTGAGCGTCCAAAGATGCTTTCTCAGATTTCATGTTGCACCTAGGAGGTAAGGAAGGGTTAGAAACCACATAACATACACCTCTTTTTTTTCTTCAGTCATAGGCTTAAATTGAGGTTTGATGTAAGCAGAGGCAACTCCATTGTCTTGGGCTTTTGTCCACTTAAAATAGGGCCACTTTAGTTCACAAAGAATTAATAGATAATTAATAGTATTAGTAATAATAGTATTATTTTTCTATCCAATGCAACAGCAACCAAAAACTATAGCACCTGTTAGAAAATGAGGCAGGAATCGATAACAGGAGATGCATTCAAGTTCACACAGCAGTAAGCAGTCACTGCTTACCATCTTGTGACCCACAGCTGCCTACTCTGCCTAGTTTATTAGCTCTGTAGGCCAAGTCTTCACAACTGATTCACAGACACTTGCGTGCAATTCATTCAATTTTGCCCTAATCTACCTGTGATTACACATTCATATACTCTTCTATGGATCATTTATATTTGTGGTGCACGCACTATTCCAGGAGGCCAACGGAAAGATTCAATGGCATTGTGGTAGATGTACAGTAGTATACAAATGAAATACAACACCATAGATTCTGAATAAACCTGCCCATGGATTTTGCTCAAACTGTTTGAAAACAGATTTCAGCACTATGACTATGCATTTCTAGTGGAAATCCAGAACAATGCTACTATGTAATCTGACACAAAGGGGTAGCCGGGTTAGTCTAGGTCAGCCAAACAAACGAGTCCTGTGGCACTTTAAAAGACTAACACATTTATTTATCGCATGAGCTTTTGTGGGAGAAAATCCCAAAGCGTCTGACAAAGTGGGATTTTCTCCCGCAAAAGCTCATGTGATAAATAAATTTGTTAGTCTTTAAAAGTGCCACAGGACTCGTTTGTTTGTTCATGTAATCTGAGTTACTCCGGATTTATCCCAGTGTAACTAATACAGATCTAGCTGGAGTTTGATCCCAGTTATGCTGGCCTGATGCCACACAGGAAATCCCCTGCACCAATGGGGTTCCCTCAGAATGGTCACGCAGCTCTTTACACCCTCTTTAGAATGGCTGGGCTGCCATAATTAGTTCTTAGTGGAACCCAGAATGAGATCCACATTTGCACTTCTCCTATAGGTCTAGGTCATTTTCATGCTAAGATTGTGGCTTCCCTTCTCCCAAACATCTTTTCCTTTTTCTGAAACATATTACTTTCAATAACATCTTTCAGGTTTGCTTTGCAGCAAGTGAATGGCTCATGGTTTTGTTTTTTGTTTTGTTTTTGCTTTGATTCCCAGCATCACCAATATTTCCCTTCTTAGATAAACATCGCTAGATGGCAGCGTATCCTCAGTGTAAGCTCTCAGAAGAAATCCTGCACACAGTAACAAGCCAGCTAGCTGTGTTACTCCGAGACAAATTGTTTGTCTGTTGCCTAAGATGAAAGCCTAAATATTTTTAGTACCTTAACCCCAATTCCAGTTTTATAAAAACTACCATCAATTTGGGATCCTGATTTTTAGGAGTGACCAGTCACTTTGGATGCCTCATTTTTAGGAGGCCCAATTTGCAATTGTTTAAAAGAGCTTGATTTTTAAAATGTGTTGTATCTACCCTCTGAAAATTTGCTCCAGCCTAATATCTCCAGCCCTTAGTCTGCCCCCTAAAGTTAGGTTTGCCTAGGGACTTCATAAGACAACTTGAGATTCTGACCAGTTTTATGCACTGGGAAATTCTCTCCAGCTGGATTCTACTTTAAGGGAAAGCTGAAGAGATCAAGCCATCTGAGAAATGGCATGAGATATTAAAGATGGAAAGGTTAATGGCTCTAGAAAATAGTAGCTTGGGCAAAGAGTTGGAAGTACTTCAGAGGGGGATAACAAAAAGCAACTTTAGAGCAAAGACTGATCAGAGTCCAGGTGGAAAATGTCATCTTTCTTGAAAATCATGAGTTGTCAATGCTGGTAAACTTTGTATATAGAAGGCTGAAGGAAACACAAATATTCTTGCCCTCCAAAGATGCTAGAAACCCTACTCATGGGTTTTAAATACTTATCACTTCTAAATATGATAAAGTAATCCACTTCATGGAGCAAGTAACCTGTTTGGGTAAAGATGCAAGCGCTTGTACAATACAAAGAAGACTCTAATTCCGATCAAATCTTTTCAGAATAAAAGCAAGGTGGTGTCCTTTTTTCTCACTTGTGAAAGAATGAGTTGCTTCACCTTCTAACATGTGAGAGCAAAGCAAAATATTGCTTACTTGGCTGTGGCTGCATTAGTTACAGATTCCAGAAAAAGCGTGCTTGGAGAGATGGGAATATTCTGAGAACTAATTCGTAGCTCATGGAAAGTTGACCTGAAACCATTCCCAAACTACCTTGAAAACTTGGATAGGCTTAGAAACTGGAGTTAATATGGCTGAGATACAAAGCCTACAAGCTTCGCAAGTTGCTGGAGAAAGCTTATATATACACATTAGATTTGCTTAAGTGAGCTGTTTTCATTCCTAGTTCTGTTGTATATAGCTTTCTATACAATACTCATTACCATGGTAACAGAACACCTAGATTTTTTTTAACATAATTCACTCCACTTACTCAGGATGCAGTGACTCAAGATAGCTATTTTACTGGGCCATCTCCCATGGAAACAATTTAGCCTCAAAAATAAATGGCAGTGATAGCTATTTAATCAGACCAGCACACGCTCTAGAGATGCTTTCAGCTGGTACCAAGTGGTGCAATTTTGAGCTTCAGGCCTGTGGAGCAGAAGCTGCCAAAGGAAGATTAAAAGAAAAAGTAAAAATAAAATGCAGCAAGTACCACACAAAGTCATTACAATATTTTTTTCTTATTCCTTTTGTTTTCAGAGAGAGACAGTACCAAAGATGCTAATAGTTTTCCCTTCCATGAAGCATAATGCTAGAAATTCTTTACAGAGTGTGTGGGACATTGGGATAGACTTTCCCCTCCAGGCCAGGTCCATCTTAATAGCAAATTAAACATTGCCCAGCTAATAATTGCTATTTTTATTAGTATAGTTGGAATTTAGGACTGGGCAAAATGCCTATTTTGAGGGTGTACACAGGACTTCAAGTTGCATAGGCTATGTCTACACTTGTTAATTTAAGTCGACTTAGCTAAGTTGACTTAACAAAGTCGACTTTAAGTCTACTTAGCATGTCCACATTCAAAAATTAAGTCGACTTAGAGGGGACCCTGCCAAATCAACCTAGAGCATCGACACTGGATGCCTAAGTCGACTTGTAGGGGCTAGGTGGACCTGGGACAGGTCCACAGTGGTAGGGGGGGCACCCCTTGCCAAGTCCACAGTGGTAGGGGGGCACCCCTTGCCTTGGTACAATGGGGCAAAGGGGGACAAGGACCCTGGCAGGGCATAGGAGCAGGGTGGGCAGGTCTCTGCCCTGTGGGGGGGCATGCCAGGCTGTGGCTGTGCCAGCCACCCTGGCAGAGAGGGCAGTGGGGAAGCCCTAAAGCCCCCGAAGTTGACTTAAAGTCGACTTAAGGCTACTCCACATCCACACTAGCTAAGTCGACTTTCTAAAGTCGAATTAGCCAGTAAAGTCAACTTTAAATGAGGTTTTATAAAGTTGACTTTATTTTTCCTTAAGTAGACTTAGGCAGCTGCTTAAGTCGACTTAAGGAAAATGTAGTGTGGATGCAGATTAAATTAAGTCGACTTAAGCAAGCTTAAGTCGACTTAATTTCTAAGTGTAGTCGCACACATACATACTGTGTTCTGCCCTTCTACTTAGGAGTGAATTACATTCTACCTTAAATTACTGCTACCTAAAATCCAATATTTGTATCCAAAGAACAGCTGTGCTGACAGATAAAAGTGTTGTTCTCTGAAAATGAATTGTATTGTTCTTTTTAAGGCACAGAGGGTGCGTCTACACTTAAAAATTAAGTCGACTTAAGGAGGCTTAAATGGACTTAATTTACTCCATGTCTACACTGGGCTCTCCTTAATTTGACTTAAGCTGCTCCTTAAATCGAATTAAGGAAAAGTTAGTTCAAATTAATAACACCTCATTTTTATTCAAATTAGCGCTTACGTCGACTTTATTAAGTTGACTTAAGCCAGTGGAGACGCGGAGTAGTGCCTAGGTGGACCTTTTTAAGTCGACTTAAAGTTGATCTTATTAAGTCGATTTTATAAAGTCAACTTAAGTTTTCAAGTGTAGACATAGCCAGAGAGCTTGCATTTAAGAATTAAATTATTTAAACATTCCATATAACAGTAATGAGAGCCAGTTATGAACAGCCAGCAATCCAAACTCCTCTTCAAAAATAGACACCTTTGGTAGGCCTCCCTACCTAACAACATTAGTTGGTCCACAAAGGGTCTGGACTAAAATGATCTCTTCTTACTCAGCAGAACTACTTCTTGTATGCATTCAGTCAGATCTGCATATTTAGGCGGCAAACATAATAGTTTACTGCTTTTTGCTTCCACTAGCACTACAGCGAGTTGGATTTTGTTCCTCCATGTGCATCATCAAAAGGAATTGTTCCAGGCATCTCTGTGCACACTCTTAAGGTAATAGAGTTACACAGATGTGACCGGTGACGTACAAGAGTGGAAGGACCTAACAAGACTCTCAAAACCCTGTTTGAATTTTCAGCACTAGCAATTAGAATGAATAGCTCTCTTTTCCTACATGTAAACATCTGAGCCCATCAAATAATGCTCCAGTAAGACCAGACCTGATACTGTTAATGTAAAAATATTAACCAGAGGCAAAATATGATCAAATTAATATTTTATTTTCATTTATTTGGTGGGGGAAATGCTGAGATTTTCATATTGTTGAAAAACACAATGCCCCCCCCTTTTTTTTTGAGGTCACTTTTAACAATACAGTGAGATCACGGAGAAAATACTTAACCCAGGTCTACACTCAAAAGTTACGTCACTCAGGCGTGTGAAAAATCCACACCCCTGAGCAATGAAGATAAGACAACCTAACCCCCAGTATAGACAGTGCTACATAGACTGCACGGGGGGGTGCACAGAAATTTAAAATGGACCCCTTTGGGAGAGGCAGGTCCTGTGCTCCTCCCCCAAAACAGAATAAGACAGAACATCCCCCACCCCGCCCTCCCAGCCCCGTGACTTGCTCACTCTTCTGTCTTCATTCTCCCACTGCCAGCCCCAGCAGGTGATCACTGTTCCCGTGTTGACAGATCACACTACCCCAATCCATCCCTAGGGTCAAAGGAGTTCTGTGCCCCCAACAATTACTGGGAGGGGGGTCCATGCTCCTGCTTGTGCACACCCCTCGTGGCAGAATTTTTCCATTGACCTAACTGCTACTTCACAGGAAGGTAGATTAACTATGCCAGTGGTTCCCAACCTTTTTGGCTCGAGGGCCACAATTAAAATTGTTACAACCCTGAAGGGCCACTAGTCTATTTAATTAAAAATGAATTAATTAAATCTAAATTAAATTGTAATTAATTTATTTTATTTAAATTAAATTTTAATTAAACAGCCAACATACTTTAGAGCATTGTTTCTCAACTGGTGTTCCGTGGAACACCAATTTCCTGCCGCTGCTACCGCTGGTATCGAAATCAGTTGGACATAACTTCCACAGTAAAACCTTTTTTGATGAACCTTACCTCAAGAATAGATGAACCCTGTTTGAACATGTAGGTGCAAAATTCCTATTAAAGTTGAGTAATATTATTTTTAGTTTTAAGTTGTGTGCATAATCATTATGTATCTATTTTTTAGAAATAAAAGCATGTTACATTTGTAAAATTGTATTTAATTCGGTTTCCTGAATAATTTTTTGCAAGAATGCATAGTATGCAGCTATTATGAACATTACAGTCAGTATATATCAGTTTGGGTTTTTTTTAAAGTTTTCATCAGGTGTTCTGCGTAAAGTAATTAATATTTTTAGGTGTTCCCTGGTCCACTAAAGATTGAGAAACACTGCGTTAGAGCAGCCATAAGATTATTGCTTCAATCTACACTGAGGACCAGGTCAGTGTAAAACTGGACCCCCAGACTGGAGGAGGAGATGCAAAGAGCTCTTTTTCCATGCACCCCTTTTCAGCTGCACCCACAACTTCTTGGTGCAGATGAGACAATGGTACGTAATCCACTCCATAAACACAATGTGGTAATGGCTCCTCCCTCCAGTAGACTACAAATGTTACTGACCTACAGACTTCTCTTGCAAGGACACGAACCTGCCATCTTTATTTGTGTGAGTAGTTCTTAGCTCATGTGTAAGTGTGCCACTCCTGTATGTAAATGTTTCCAGGGTTAAACCCTAAAACTGTTTTTTTAGGCCTTGCTCATTGGAGTTTGAAACTAACAAAACCCCCAACATCTAAATGCTACATATTTAAAAAAAAATCACAAGCACTGAAAATGACGCTAATGGAACTATCACTGAGTCATCCCCTTAATTTAACTCCCTGACTAATCAGAAATGCAAAACAACCTTATTTGACTATTTATTTACTAAAAATGCGATACGGGTGCTGGGCTGCAGCCTCTTGTTAGTACAAGCTCTATCCTTGTTGTTTTTCTCATTGTCCTGACACACACTGGGGGAGCCCTTAAGGATAAAATACACTCGTTAATCTTGGTTACTTAGTTACAGTGAATTTCCTGACTAGGGACAGAGATGTCCTTAGTGATTCTGCAGATGTACTGGAGGCAGTCAAGTTCCTTTTAGAGTGATCATCTAAAACTGTAGTATCTTTATCTTCCACCCCCTTCAAATTGCCCTTGGAGTTTTCTTTGTTTGACCTTTCCAGGCAGAATTCTGCTTCTTTTTTTCTCACACCGTAAGCACAGTGGAAAAGATAAACACTGAAAAAAATGTAGCAAGGTATGAAATAGGGATTTGGAGACCCCATACATGGGATTGTAGAGAGGGGAACACTTATCTTCCTAGTGTGAAATGTGTGTGAATATCTCCTGCATCCAACCAATCAAGAAATAGCCTTGATGAGCTAGTAGTCATGTCCACGCTCAGTTGAAGGGATGGTGACTATCTGGAAGTTTTCAATACTGGATAAGGAAAAATGAGCAGCTTCTGAGAATGCTGAAAGTGATATGTGGGTTGTCCAGAGTGGTGCCAGTATTATAAAATTTGTTCCTCGGACAATTTCCCAAGAAACGAGGCTGTGAGGTCTTCAGCTTGCAAAGGGTTATATGTTTTTAATGTTGGGTTTATTTTCTTTCCTTCTAAATACCAGTATATTAGTGATTAGCACATCAAAATTAAAGTTTTCAGAGAATGCTTAAAAGTTTCCTAAAAAAAGCTACCACTCCCTTCATTCTATGCTCCTTATATTGCATTGTGACATTGCATCAGTGTACAGTGTTTCATAACTATGACACAATGTTGTGGAAACACACACACACACACACTCCTGTGTGCCTCACACGCCATCAGAGGAACAGAAGATGCTTAGTAATGTGGACCACCAAATCTCCAGATCAGGTGTGTCAAACATGTGGCCTGCGGGCCAAACCTCTTCCATCCGGCCCATGACTGTGCTCTGTGGGACTACACTCTCCTTAACAGAGAGAGAGAGAGAGTGGTCTCACATATCCAGCACTCCACAATGCTGCAAGAGTGTCATGTCTCGCGACATCACTAAGCGCTGGGTACGCAAGACTGCACTCCACAGGACCACACTCTCTCCCTAACAGAGAGAGAGTGAGTGGTATCATGGAACACAGTTTTGCATAGAACTCAGTGATGCCACAAGAGTGACACAGTGTTTCAATTTATGGTATGTATGGTCCACTTGAAGTACATTTAAGTCAAATCTGGCCCACCATAGCAAATGAGTTTGACACCCCTGTTCTAGAGCATCCTAATGTTGTGTCTCTGAAAAGATGGTGCCTTCCATCACCTCCTGTGAGACTCTCCTATATCTCTTCATAGGATTTCATTTTGCAGAAAAGCCAATGGACTTGTAGCCCCATTTGATGAGATTGGGAGTAACCTAAACCACAATGTTGGGGGGAATTTTTTGAACTGACTTCTTAAGACAAATATGAGGACCTAGAACATAGGTCAACAACTCAGGACTGTCCTATCAAAATGAAGCCTGCTGAAAAGTTTAATTTCCCTCAAATACACACTGTCAAACACCACAATAAAGGATTAATTTTTTAAAAATTGAGATATAAATTTAAAAATAGCAAAAGTTAGGAAGCAATTGAAAGTATGAAACATTTTTAAATTGTTGGCAGAACTCCCATATCACAGCTATTTTCTAAAATGGAAGAATGAGGTTTTTTGTCCTGAATTGACTGAGGCTTTGCATGCATTAATATTATAATTTTGACTTTTATTGATGGTCTGTGTTTGGAATATCTAATGTTAAGAACTATACATATGTCATGTGTCTGAAATACAATAGGTTCTCTAGGGGAATTGCAAGAACTAATAAAATAAATTTGCTTAAACCTATATTTGTTCATGAGATAATAAGCACATGGGCTATGTCTACACTTGAAAAGTTAAGTCAACGTAATTAAGTTGACTTAACAAAAGTGGACTTAACTTTTTTAAGTGTAGAGCTAGCCCCTTTTTGATCTTATTAAGTCGGCTTAAGACTGTACGACAACTTAATAAGGTCGATTTAGGTGCTAATCCCCATCCACACTGGCTTAAGTCGACCAAGCAGTAAATCGATGTAAATCAAGGTGTTAAGAAGTCAACATAATTTTTCCTTAAGTCGACTTAAGGAACTGCTTAAGTCGACTTAACGAAAGCCCAGTGTGGACGCAGAGTAATTTAAGTCGACTTAAGCCTACTTAAGTTGACTTAATTTCTAAGTGTAGATGCACCCATAGTGTTTCCATGTAAAATCTAGTTTGCTGAAAATATTTTAATCAGACTTATGCCCATGAAATGTATATGGGGTCAGCCTGACCTCCATCATGAAACTCTCATAAATGCACATTCATTCATTCATATATTGTCTGGTAACAACATTTCCTCCTGGTTCTTAGAGTTACCTAGTTTAAAAACATCATAGTTACAATAAAAACTTGAGAGTATCTTCTATGGAAATTTTTCAACAGCTGAATTAATTTTCCCTTTTTAAACTTTTTAAACTTTGGAGAAACTTTAGTATCATTTTTCTGCTGCCACATCATCTCCTCAGTCAACTAGTGCCTAGATACTATGGTGGTGGGTGCTCCAGAAACAGCTTAGATTGAGTTGCACTTATCCCCAGACCAGGCACACTAAGAAAGGGAGACCGCATTTTGAGCTTTCTGGCATTCCACTGTTAATAGTCTCAGCTGGCTTTATCCTGTATAGGCATAAGAGGATTCTCAGAACTGAAATCATAGAACACTGAGTACTCTAAGACCCTAGTTTTCCAATACTTAAATTCAAGGTGAGTTACTATTGTACAAGCATACCACTAGAAACCATGAATCATCATGGCCTTTATCCAGGCTTTGATTGTCTCGTGCCTTAACTATTGCTAACTTCTTCTTTCTAGACTCACTGAAACTCATCTCAGCACTCTCCAGTCCAGGGAAAATTCTGTTGCTAAAATCTCCCTTGTCAGTCGCTACTGCACTGCTCAGTCTTTCCTAAAATCCCTTGCATAATTTAGCTCCCTCCCACCTCTTTGCTCTTGTTCCTTGTCCCCAACTCACACCCCCCACATCTCAGTGGCTATGTCTACACTTGTTAATTTAAGTCGACTTTAACTAAGTCGACTTAGTGTGTCTATACTTAAAAATAAAGTCGACTTAAAGGGGAACTTAAAAATTCGACCTAGAGCATCCACACTGGATGCCCAGGTCGACTTCTAGGGGCTTAGGGGGACCTAAGGGAGGTCCACAGGGGTAGGGGGGCACCCCTTGCCCAATGCCAGGGGGCTCAGCCTTTGCCCCATTGTACCTAGGTCTCATGAATATTACAAATACAGCACACACAATTCTCCTGTATTTGCCAACCCACAAGAAATAATGCAACAATAGGGGGCATGATGATTTCTCTGAGGACAGTTTGCCAAGAGACAGCAAAAAATAATTCAAGATTGTTGGTAGCATTTAAGGAGCTGCTGCAGGTGGACCATGGTGGTGTGCTGCTTCTGCGCCTGTTAAACAAGCACTGACCAGGTTTAGGACAGCAAGCAGTGGCTGCAGAATTTTTGGATGTTAAAAGCCATATTCCTAAGTCTGTGTGCTGAGCTTGCTCCAACCTTCCAGTGTAGGGATATCAGAATGAGAGCTATATTGATAGTTGGAAGTGAGTGGGTGATCACACTGCGAAAGTTTGCAATGCCAGATTGCTGTCCATCAGTGGGAAATCATTTTGGAGTTGGAAAAATCCACAGACGAAGCTTTTGTCAGGCAAGGGTGTAGGGCCATGAATCATCTCCTGTTCTGCAGGACTGTGGCTCAGCAATGTTCAGGATGTGGTGGATGGATTTATAGAAATGGGATTCCTGAACTGCAGTGGGGCAATAGACATATCCTTATTTTGGCACCAGCCTACTTTTCCCAAAGTACAGCAGCAGAAAGGACTATTTTTTCCATAGTTATACAGTAGAATCTCAAAGATATGAATAGCTGGGGAATGGAGGTTGTTCATACCTCTAAACAAAACATTGTTACTGTACCCTGCAGTCAATCTCTTCCAGATGTTGGCTAGGAGAGATCTTTTCAAAGGTAGTACCTGGCAGTACTTCCTGATTTGCACGCAGCTCCTTATTCCTGTTCCTTGTCTTTGGGCTAAATTTGGAGGGAGCCTGCCCCACACCCTTGACACTACAAGCCCCAGCCCTCAGCTGACTCTCCCCAGGGCTCATCCTGCCCAGTGGGCTGCTTGCCACGCTCCAGAGGCAGCACATGGCAGGGAATTGGTGCCAGCCAGCTGCCAGTGCTCCTGCCTCCCCTGACCTTTGCACTCCCATAGGTGCCAGCAGGATCCAGGAGTTCAGCCATGGGCAAAGCATGGGCCTTATCAGTGCACAGGCTGTGGCTCTTTTAAAACTCCTCCAGCGCACAAGTGACTCCCACTCCAGCTCCAGGCCAGGCTTTGGCTGCAAGCTTCAGTTTCTTGAAGCAGCATCAGCAGGACCAAGGAGCTTTCTTTCCCTGCCTCTGGAGCAGGAGGAACAGCTTCCCCCTCCCAGTGGGTGACGTGGAAGGGAGTGAAACAGCACTCTTGGCTTACAGGAATAGTACAGACCCTGCACTGTTTCTGCTCTGCATGTTGACCTTGCAATACAGGCACAGTATTTGCTTTCTTCTTTTTCCCCCTTCCCTCCACTGCTCCCTTATTGCTTATGTCTAGTTTCACATAGTGTTCAGTTGACCAGTCAGTTCATAACTCTGATATTCATATCTTTGAGGTTCTACCATACAAGTGGTGGTAGATTACCAAGGATGCTTCACTGATATCAACATGGCCTGATCAAGGAAGGGACATGACACTCACATTTCTAAGAACACAGGGCAGTCAGAAAACTGGAAGTCAGGACAGGCTTTTCTACCAGGGCATTTCCATTGGAGATATGGAAACGTCAGTAGTGATTCTGCAGTGCCCAGCCTCTCCTTTGCTCATAACAAGGTACACCAACCACCTTTAGAGCACCAGTGAAAGAGTCAGCTACCAGCTAAGCAGGTGCAGAATGAGAGTTGAATGTGCTTTGCATAGATTGAAGAGACATTGGTGGAGTTTAGTCACTACACTGAATCTTAGTGATTAAAATATCTCACTGGTTATAGTTGCCTGCTGTGTTCTGCATAATGTCTGTGAGACAAAGGGAAAAAACTGCCTCCACAGTGGAGGTGAATCATATGGCTGCTGTCTTTGAGGAGCAGGGGCAGATCCACTAGATCATTATAAGATCTTGCCTCTGGCTTTTTGGGATAAAGCAAATGACATAGTAAATTATAAGTCTTAGCACCTATAATCATTAGGAAGACAAGCACCTTTTTTTCATCTGTTATATCATATGCTATTACAAAATTTTGAAAACATGCGGTGTACATCATCCATATGTCCAAAGATGCCTCGAATGGTGTGGGGGAAGTGAATGAAGCCATGGTGTAGTAGTGCCCTGTTGTGGTTATTATCCCTGTCTACTGCCTTTTTCCTGGCATATAGATCAGATTTGACTTCACTCAGCTTTTACTTTGGTAAAGTAAACAGTAAAGAAAAAGGTTTATAATTAGAGTACCCGGACTTATGGTTGTTGAGTGTTCATCCTCCATCGCCATTTATTAGGTGTGTGGGTAGATGGATTATAATCTGATAATAAGGAGACAGCAAACTCTAAGATTCATGCTGATCCTTTATTCAAGCAGTAGGGCAAAATCAGACAAACAGATTTTCCTAACACTAAAACAACCCACCCATCTATCACTATGGCAACCCCAATTACTAAGGAAACCCAGGACACCACAGCTTTCACCTGGCACTGCTTATGATCCTATTTGTACTCCTTTATCTGCATCCCACAGGCAATCTTTTAGTAGATGGCCGTATTTCTACAGCCAGTCCCTAGCGATGCTTGCATACCTTGGACTATTGGGGAGAAGAGACGATCCAATACCATCTGTCTACTACAGGCAGGAGAGAATCTGGTGCATGGAGCCTGCTTGGTTGGGCTGAGCAGTTGCACACAACAATGGAGGTGTGCTTTCCAAGGGGAGCATTAAGAAAAGTCATTTCAAAACTATACAGTGGTGCTTAAAGGGGAGAGAAGTTTCCAGTCTCCATAACTCCTGGGAAGTGGCATTTACAGTTACAACTACAGCACAAGGAACTGTGGAACAGCTACTGGAGAATTGCTAGGGTTGCCACAGGTCATGCAATGTCTACACTCACTGCATTGACCTCTGCAGGTCAGCCATAGCTCCACCACCCCATTCAAGGAGACTGTTTTAATGTGTCACTGTAACAGGTACTTACATCTGTTGCAGACAAATTTTACAGCAGACAGTCACAGTTAGGTTGATGTTGCAAGGTGACTTATATCAACCTAATTTTGTAGTTTAGACAAGACCTGACTTCTTTACCTTATTTCATATAGCTCCCTACTCTTGGAACTTCCTTTGTTATTCCATCAGCTACAGTGCATTCCTTTCCTCTCTTAAATCCCATCTCAGAATTTACTTCACTTAAAACTTCATCTTTATATATCTGAGTATTTTAACCACACACTAATCTTCCAAATTACAATATTATCACATCTTCCTTATCCTACCCCTCTCCAGCTCCTCCCTGTATTGTTTTTTCCTGTTGTTATCTTAATTTGTAGGTGGTTCTGGGTAGATAATTCTTCTTTACCTGTTCTATATATCTGTGGTACACTATAAGCAATAAAAACTAAAATACAAGTACACAGTATTCAATATCATTCCAATTTAATATATTATTAAAGGATCATAACCTTATTAACCAAATACTGCAGAGCTTGATCCAAAGCCCTCTGAAGTTAATGGAAAGACTCTGTCCTCTGCATTTGATAGTCTTTCTAGGGGCTGGAACTTTTCCTAACTAGTCCTTTTCAATTCATCTGCTACTAGATCAGTCCATCAATTCTTAACTTACACTGAGTCTTTCAGCCCTTAAACTCCAGGGCTGCAATCTCATTTTGTTTCACCACTAATTTCTCAGAGACAGTCTAGCATAGAGCTGTTATCCCTCTGCCATCCAAGACTTTCTGCTTTTCTTTCCCTTGCTTTTTTCCCCTCCTTTTTAGCTGGGCTTGTTTTCTTTGTTGGTCACAGCTGTGGATGCATGGCTCCAAAATGGCAGTTCTGGCAACTGGGCCGGGGTGTGATCAGTCTGGTTGCCTGTGAATCTTTTCTACCTTCTGCCCATGCTCAGTGTGGGGTTTGTTAACCCCATCACAGCACCCACTGATTGCAGTGGGTTTTTGAATCACTCAGAGATTGTACACTTGGCATAGAAAGATAGCTGCATGGGCATGAAACACTGGTTAAGCATAAGCTACCTGGTTATTCTTTAACATAGACAAATATACAATACAAACAATAAAAGAAACATACATGGGCACTAGAATGTTGCTTTCAGGAAAATATAATGCAGGAATGGGTTTAATAAATTACATGTACTATGTATGTCTTGCATCTGACATAGGAATTAAAAATGGGATCTTAAAATACTGTTGGTACTTGTACTTTATTACAGAAATATGTACTGAGCTGGGCCAACAGGTCATTCAGCATGCAAACAATTATAAACTTCCATTTCTTCTCCTTTTAGGGTTCTGCAGAAATGAGTCTGTGCTGCTCCAATGGACTGCAGATCCAAGCAATAAGGACTTAGGTAAATGACCATTTCTGTTGGATGGGTTGGCTTTATTAGTTGGTTTGTGCTGTGTCCCAAAGGATATAAATTAATATTTTATTCAGTGTTGTACATGATTGGGAGTTGCTGGGAGATATTAAACTGAGGAGACTGTAGTGAAAAAGTGTGGGATGTCTCCCCTGAAGTCCAAAGATTGCAGTTGACTTCATTTTGTGTTATTTATTATTTGTACTACAGTCATGGCTAGAGCCCCCTCCTGAGATCAGAGATGCAGATGCAGTTCAAACAGAGTAAGAAATGGGCCCTGCCCCAGGGCCAGCCCAAGGGTTTTCGGTTCTCTAGGTAAACTATGACTTCGGCACCCCTGTCAGAGTGCAATACTTTCATTTGTAAGAGATAACATATTAATATATTTTTAAATAGAGAAAAAAATCACTCCCATTGCCCCTTAAAGCCTGGTTCCCTAGGCCAGTGGTTTTCAAACTTAGACCCAATACTGGGTCGCAGACCTTCAATCAATGTGCCACAGCAGCACTCCCTGATGCCACTGCCAAAAGACTAGAATGCATTGCTCAAAGATATAGTTGTTGGGTCATGAGCGTAAACAATATTTTTCAACTGGATCCCGAGGAAAAAAGTTTGAAAACCTCTGCCCTAGACAACCGCCTAGTTCCACCTGTATGGTTGGGCCAGCCCTGCCCTTATGAGTTTACAATCTAAAGGACAGATTCTAATACTTTTACTCACATTGAGTAATATCTTAATCCAGATGAAGTCAGTGAGACTATTCACAGACAAATGTGAGTTCAGTCTTGCTCTAAATAGACAAGATGGGCAAAAGGTGAAAAGGGAAACAGAAACACAGATGTGTGACTTTTCCAAGTTCAAAGGTGGGAATAGAATCCTGTCCCCTGAGTAGCTACACATTAGACTCAGCTGCCTCTCTTCAGGTCCGCTGTGAGTAAAGGTATTGCCATTTATTCTATTAGCTCAAGATGCCACCAAAAATCAGGCCTTGCTGCAAAAGGAAGAGTTGAAGTTGATGTGGGAAATTTGGCTCTGGAATTTCTTGACCATTTAGGGATTAAATGCTCAAATCCAACTTTGCATTAACTGAGCATGTTTTGTGGTGAGAGAAAAATCATTACTGTGAGCTATAGTTCTGTAAAAACATATCAAGATGTTGATGACATGGTAACCAGAAGAGGAATTCTCAAGTGGCTTGAAATATTACCAGGACCCTGAAAGGGGATATGGGTGTGTAACAAGCTTTAAGCAGAGTTTGTCTGCATTGTGGTTTATATACAGAGGCTATTCCAATATTTTTAAGGAGAAAAACATGTCCCTCATCACTTCAATGGACATTGTATCTGCACAATCTAAGTAAAAAGTTTTGTTACTAAGTTTTGCTTTGTTCTTTTTGGTTTTCTTATTCTATTTGGTGAAAAAAATCTCTAAAAATATAGGATTGGATAGGTGAAGGGACTGGTGGTGGGCTACAAAGTTGTTCTCCTCTAGGTGAGATTCAGAAAACTTTCTTGCCTGGCTTTCTTGGGATTTGGGGACTGCCAGGAAAGCACACTTTTAGGGGTGTTTCTGCTGAAATTATCAGCAACAAAATAGTTAGTATTGTAAAGTATCATAATTAGTTTTCAGAGTTCATCTCCCATAGAGCTAGATGAATAACCCACAGTTTTGAACTCACCTGCAGGCTCACTGCATTGGTTGTACTTGGTTGATATTTTTAATGGTTTTTTTTTAATTCACCTAAGGGCTAGAAAAAAAATTGGAGAAGTTTGGATTCTGGATCACTAATCTGCAGCTAGAGCTATGTTAATATTTCACACCCTATGTAACTTCATGGAACATGAGACCCTGGATGTAGTAATCAACTAATAAATATTTAGAAAGCTAGGAAATCGGAGGTCTTTTAATATTAACTTTAACAGTATTCAGAAGGTATGAAACACACAGCTAAGGTCACCTGAAGAGTGTTAACCCAGCTTTTTTTTGTAATGTACTAAGCCAAACAGAAACCACTGTGCAGCTTTATAACTATCAGGGAGCCAGAAATAGTGGAGAAGGAAGAGGTATGGAAGCTAGAAAAAATATAGGAGCTGGAGGGGAAGGAAACAAATATTGGGAGAGGAGGGGGAGAGAAATGGTGATGGAAAAGAGAAACTGGGAAGCCAGAAGAAGAGAAAGTTGGGGAGGAAGAGACAGAAGGGGATTACTAGAAAAAGTGGCAGGAAAGGAAGTAGATGGGTAACCTGGGAAAGATGAGAGAGGGAAGGGGTGGACCCAAGAATGGGTGATAGAAGGGGAAGGAAGGGAGGAAGCAAGCAAACAAGAAAAAAGATTAAATGTACATGAGAGTGAGAGAGGAAAAGATAAGAACAAGATACAATGAGAAATAAGAAAAAGAAAAACAAGATGCACAACCATACTTAGAGTTTGTCTGTGTATGAATCCTTTTGCTCTTATTGAATTTTCCTATGAGAATAGTGCCGATGAAAGGAGAGGCAGATATGACAGATCAAGCACAAGATAAGTCTTTGAGCCAGCTTTGGCCTACAGAGGGTGGAAGGAAAATCTTCTATTTCAGGATGGCCCAGCCCCAGGGCTGGCCTTAAGCTTAGCACCCCCAGTGAGAAATAACACCAGCAGGGCTCATGCCAGCAACCTCCACTCCTGCAACAGTGCATTCCTTGTCACTCACTCTGCATACTAATGCTATCTCCTTCCTGTGACTACAGCCACACCCACGCTGTGGGGATTTCTATAGCCTTCACTAGCTGATGAGGTCCTACGGCTTCTAGTGATCCACCTACTTGGCCCAACAAGCCAAGTACAACTTTCCAAAGAAGAGGTTGAGGAGAATAATGAGAGGGTTCATTCTTCATGCCCTGCTTAACCTTCAGTGAGCAACTGAAGTGTTAGGGTGTAACTAACTGGAGATGTATGTGGTAGGAAGGCCCTAACTTCTGAACAGCAGCTTCAGTTAAAACCTATGACCGTTGTGCCATCTGCTGGTGAAAGGTTGAAGACCACTATGCTGTGTAAGACACACAGCCCTCAGACTGGGCATGTTCATCATTGCACCTTTGGGCACGTTTTGACTCCAGGAAGGGAACAAACCAGGACTCTTCCCCCACCCAGATAAAGTGCTGTGCGTGTGCTTTCTGTAGTCTATTCTAAATTAGTCTATTCTAAATTATTCAAGCATAGGGCTTCAACCACTTTACTTAGCAGTCTATTCCTCATCCTAATAGATCTGCCTTTAGGGGAATTATAACCAGTCCTTAGGACCACACAAAATTGTTCCCCTCTGTCCTAAGTATTTCCACTTTTCAACTGATTGTTTCCACCACTCTCTCCCATCCCTTAATCAAGTTTAATATATTTACAATCATCTTTTAATCTTGCCTTCTAAAGAGGTGAATTGTTTTTATTGCTGCCATCTTCATCAGATTGAAGTGCTCACAGCATTAAGCATAGGCTCAACAGTAGAGTGAAAAGGGAAACTGGTTGGTGATCATCTGTTCCCTAACAAGAGGAAGAAAGAAAGGATGATCCAGTGGTTAGGGTCCTAGCCTAGGGCTGTGAGACCTGCATTCAACTCCCTGCCCCACTGCAGACTTCCTGCCTGATCTTTGACAAGTCACTTAGCCTCAGAGCTACAGTTCCCCATTTGTGCAATGAGGTTATTAGCACTTCCTTACCCTACAGGGGTAGTGTGAGAGTAAATGCAGTAAAGATTGTAAAGCACTTTCAGATCTATTGATGAAAAGCACTAAAAGAGCTAGGAAGAATCATGCCTCTGGATCTGTAGAGTTGAAATGCAGTGACATTTTAGGGCAGGGGAGGGGGGCAGTTGGTCTTTTTTTTTTGGCCACCAGATTTCACTCCAAACTCATAACCAGTTTGCTGTCCAGTATCATACCTAAGGCCCCCTGAAGCTCACTGCAGCAGACAGGCCTACATTGTTATTAACGTTTTCTAAATTGATATCTCAATTCATTTGAATATCTGGTTTTCTGTAGCCCTTTATATTTTTCAGGGATGTGTCTCATTTCATTTCTTGTTCATGGGCCAAATCCTGGCATCTTTGTTCAGGTACAACTTCCACTGGAAGCACAGATACCACAGTCATGATTGGGATATAAAAACATAGATTGAGAAAGTCTGCTAGATTTGCTCCCATATTCCTAACATATTCTTTTTCATTGCTGTTTGCAATACTTGACATTTTAGTATCAGGTGTGAGTGCAATTAATGTATTTTGCTATTTATTACTTCATCCAGATGAAGAAAGCTAAATTAAGTAAACTAAAACTAGACATAACAGCAGTCCCTAATGGATCCCATTAGACACCTCTGGCTCCCCTTCAGCATTACTTTTTACCAGTACCCTTTTGCTTGCATTCTCACTATTTTCTGTTGATGCAACAGTGCTGTTTTTAAGCCAGTTTTCTGGAAAACGAATACTAGCATCCTGCTTCTGACTGCATGCAAACAAGTGTGAGCATGGACCCAGGCAGATCCCATTACAAGATCCAATGCTACACTGTCGAGTTTGAACAAGGCTACCCAATGACATCCTCCAGTTTATGAATAGCAATCTGACATCCATAAAACATAATCTCCTTCCATTCAGATTCCCCCCAGGGTCTGTGTTTGGGGCACCTTTGGGGGAGCAGAAGGGAAGCTGGCACAAGCCAGAAAGTAGACAGCATTAGGAAAGAAAAGGGCTCTCGTGTCAGAAATCCCTAAGCAAGGCAGCACCTAGCATTGCTACCTGTCACTGGGGTAAACCCTCCGGGGGATGTAGGAAGCCAGACTGGCACATGGAGGGATGGTTATAAATCCCTATGCCAGCCAACTGAATTGACCTGCAGTCTCTGAATTTGCTCTCTGCTTATGGATCACAATTTTGCCACCAATGCAGGCTTTCCAAAACAGCATTGAAGTGAGGAGCATGGGCAGCTCTGGCAAGTTTTTTTGACTAGAAATGCCTAATATATTATCCCTATTGTGATGATTGACTCACATATCTCATTGTAATCATCCGAACCACCTCCAGACTGCATATCCAACATCCAAATTGACATGGAGCTTTAAAAACACCATGATGGCATATAACATATCAGCAGTTTCTTCCTCTAGGACTAACTGGTCCTAACTCTGTTCTGTGCTGGATTGTTCTCTTATTGGGACTTTTTTCCCAGCATGTGTTTATAGGACTAGGTGTTTACATTTGGCACGTTTACATGTAGCTGTTTTGTAATTAGCTATATCTCTTTCACTTCTAGTTGGTAAGTATTAATTTATTCCTGAGAAACTGACTTTTGGGGGATTTTTTAAGAAAAATAATCCTCCAAAATATTTTAGATTTAAAAAAGAAATTCCTCCCCTGTGTCTCTCCCAGCACATACCGCCTTCTCTCTGTGTGTCTTTTTAGATTGTAAAATAAACAAGGAGTCTTATGGCACTTTTAAAGACTAATAAATTTATTTATCACATGAGCTTTCCTGGGAGAAAATCCCACTTTGTCAGATGCTTGAAGATGATTGTAAACTCTTTGGGACAGGAACAACTCCTATAGTTGTGCAAGGACATTATCAGTTTTTAAATAATAACTCATTGAAGGCAATGGCTCTCTTATTTATTCTGATTAGTATTTATCAAACTTAATAAGTTTATTAATTATCAAAAAAAAATGTAACAAGCTGACCTGATTCTGATGTTTTACAGCCAGAATAATAGATTTCAGTTTTTTGGCAGGACCTTTACAAGTATTTTGCTGATACGCTAGGTAAAGGCTACATGTAGCTTTATATAAGAATGCTCCATAAATGTCTTGAGCAATTTACTACACATAAAGGCTACATGGAGCACTCTTTGCAAAATGGAGCCTTAGGCCATGTACACACTACAGACTTGTCCTGCAATAAGTTGTTGCGGGACAAGCAAAGCGTTGTAACTGTAATGCTTTCCCCTGTCCACACAGTACTCCTTCTGACGAAAAGGAGCATTCACACGCTCCTTTGAATTTTCATTAGAAGGAACAGTGCATGGTTGGCACCTAGCCCACCATGCACCCCAGGAGCCCACCTTTGGGCAGGCAGCGGGGCTCAAGGCTTCTCAGGTCCCTAGCGGCAGCCGCAGCGCTCAGGACCCAAGAAGCCGGGGCGGCAGCTCTGAAGCAGCTGCCCGGGTTTCTCAGTCCACAGCAGCAGCCCCAGCCACTTGGGACCCTGGGCGGCTGTTTTAAAGCTGCCGCCCAGGCTTCTCGGTCCCCAGCGGCAGCCCCAGCCACTTGGGACCCAAGAAGCCCAGGCTGCGTGGGAGCGGGGCTCAAGACGGTGGTGGCTTGAGAAGCTGCCGCCAGATTGAGCTGCCTGCTGCCTGGGCAGGGGGCTCCCACTCAGGAGCCTCCAGCCTGGGAAGCAGCCAGCGGAGCTGAAGCCACCGGGGCTTGTGGGCTCCCATTTGGGAGCTGCCAGCCCAGTTGGCCAATCCCCAGGAGCCACAGCGGAGCTCCTGTGCTAGAACAGTGAAATTGACAAGTATGCCAGCTCTGGTGTCCCAGAGTGGCCTCTATTGGCACTCTGGGACATTTCCAGAGGCTGTCAAAAGCGCAACAAGCATACTCACAGACTCTACCGTGGAACGGCTATTCCAGGTAAGCCTAACCACCCTCGTTTAGGTGGTTTACCTGTTGTGCGGCAAGAGGGCTATTGCAGCGCAACAAGCAAGATTGTACTGTGTTGTCTCTCAGCCTTATTCTGTGGTAAAGCTCCTTACCGCGTAATACGGCTGTAGTGTGTATAAGCCCAGAGTTTTCTTGAGAAACCATCCAAGTCAACTGTTTTCCTACTATTTAGTGCATTAATAGTCTTCTCATCTAATGTGTTTTCTAAGTTATCCTTCTGCGTGTGTGTGTGTATGCATGGAGACATTTGTAGATTAAGGAATCCATTAATTTTTTTGTGTGACTCAGGATTGTCATTTTCAAAGTATATATCAACTGAGACTGGCCTATAGGCTTTATCTACTTATTTACTTGACATTACTTTCCCATTATGTTGGCTATGAACAGTAGTTATTTATTATTGTTGCTCTAGTTTTTAAGTGAATATAGGGTTGCCAGTTTTGGTTGGATGTATTCCTGGAGATTTCATCACATGATGTAGTCTTTAATTAAAGATTAATCTTTAATACCTGGAGACTCCAGGACAATCCTGGAGTTGGCAATCCTGCGTGCCAGACATTTCCCTGCTTGCCTTCCATTTTCCAGCATCACTCCTTTACATTGGAGCTGAGGTTTATTTTCACTTTGTAAGTATTGTGAAGGAGAAGTCAGATTTCTTTAAAAAAATTAATGTTTTCTAAAGTTTAATTTTCATGAGTCACAATTTTTGATGAATCACTAACATCTTTCATCCAAGGAGCTAAAAGCACTTTACCACAGTAATTAACCCTTGCAGGACCCTATAAATTTGTAACAATTATGTATAGGGTGTTGCTTCACCCACCACAAAATGTAACCAACTCTTGGGTGCAACACAACCACTATTAAACACTGCACAACATAACAGTTGTGAACAGCAAGTGCTACTGACAGCTTGTACCATATAGATGTGTAATGTTAGGATAGAGTTATTGACTGATTCTCCGGGTGGCAATGCCATTAATATTACTATTAATGGAAACACATGCAAAACATCTAAGAGGAATATAAAGGAGAATGAAGGATCCTTTTGGTGAACCATGTGGGGAAGAAGAAGATACCTGGATCAGACGACTGAGTTAGGAGCTCTACTGCTGGAAGGTTATCAAACAAGCAGAGTTACTGAAGATGATAGTGAAGTCAGTCTGCAATTTTACGTTTATTTATTTTTTCCCAGACAAATCTCTATGATAAGCTTCCTTAACAATCTCTTTACATTTTGAAATAACTTTGAATACCACCTTTTTCTTCTTTTGTAATGAGAGCTTAGGTCTCTAGCAGTCATTTTGGTATGCTCTGGTTCTCTAAAGCCTACACTATTATTCTAACTTTCCAAGTTTTTTATGCCTTTCCCTATCATAGCACAAGATCTCAGTAGAATTTTTCAAATGAAATTCACTTCAAGTTTCTAGAAGTTGTTCTGGAGGTGAGATGTGGCCGCCCCCCCCCCCCCAAAAAAAGCATTAGAAGAAATTTACAGACAATTTTTCTGAGTGAGTCCCACATTTCAAATGACTGTCCAAATCACCTTAGAATCAAGGGAAAAAATCTTTTCTAGCCATAGACCACACATGCAAAACCAGAAGTGAAAAGTATTTCTAAGGGGATTTTAGAGACCTAGGTATGAAAATTGGGCTTGTAATGGAAAGCCAGTCTTCACCATAACTCTTCATGTTCTTCAATTTCTTCACATGACACAACATCTGGGATGGGAGAGAGAAATCGGGAGATATTCACATTCGTGGGTTATCTGTTGACCACAAATTCTGCAAAATAGAATGGGGGTACTAACGTTTTCCCTCCCTTTGCTTTTGGGTTGGATTCCTAGAATGTAGAGCTCTTCTAGAATGGACATTGGAAAAGCTTCCTTTTATGTCACCACATATGTTCAGAATACAAATGTCAAAGGCTTTTGCTGAATGCAAGTTGTACTTTCTGAATTATGTTTCAGTAGACTGAAACATGAAAGTCTTGGTTGGAGGAGAGGAATCTCCTATTTGTACCCAAACAGATTGCTCAGCACTAAAATAAATCTTTTCAGAACTCATATAGCTGAAACTTTTTAGGAGAGAATTTTCAGAAGTTTGTATGGACTAACACACTGGATTTTCTTGGCAAATTTTTTTTAAATCCACTTACATTTTATAGTCATGTGCTTCTACAGAAAGGCTACATTTTGTTCCGTAAAGGGTTTAAGAAACAAAACTCCAATTGTTTTCTGAAGGCTCCTGTGAATGCAGGACCACACGGTTTTCTGCTCCTCCATATACAGAGCTAAGCAGCCCCAGGTGCCAAATGTGACAGAGATAATAGACTTTGTTGATTCTGTAGTATGAGAAATGTAAGGCTCACAGTTTATTCATTATATGTAATATGTTCATACATAAAACAGCAGGAGCAGTTTGGTTAAAGTGACACTAAATGTTCTGAGGCAATTATGGTACACATGGCAACTCTGTTTAACAAAATGTAACAAAGTGAGTGGGGATGGAGAAAATTAAGCTGTATTAAAGGGACCAGGGGAAAAGCATAACCTTTGAAATACATTACTGCCCAGGATAATTCCAGCTTCTCATCACCTCTTGTAGAGTGTAAACCATTCACCAGAAAAGCTGGGGAAACTCTGGTTTGTTGTCTGTCATATCTATTGTCCATTTCTAGTGGCCAGCTGCCAAGAGTCTTATGGGGAAGGGAGCCGTCAGATATATTTCAGTAAGGGGAGAGAGACACATCAACAGAAGCAAAGCTGAAGCAGAAGAGTAGAGAAGCTGAATGGTATCGATACAGCAGCTAGATTATATCATTTTCTGTATGTTTAGAGATACCACAAGTCATACAAAAACATTTTGTCTGGTTACCGGCTTTTGCCCAAATTGTCTGTATAAAACTATTGTTGTAGGAGGAATCGGAAGTATTAATAGATGTGAAGAGGGGAAAACAAGCAGGGAAGGGATATATTTATTGCCCAGAGGTTATTAAAATGAGCACTTAACAAGAGCCAACTTGAGTCAAACTGTCCTGCAAGAAGGGTGAGAATGAATTGAATCTCAAGGAACTTTTTGATGAGGAACACTCTAGGGGCTTGTCTTCACTAATGGTGATGAATTTGCCGCCATCAGATTGATCTTCCTGGTTGACTGAGCAGGTCTGTGAAGGAAGTTGATTGAGTTGAAGATAACCCCGGCAAGGAGTGTAGAACTGAGTTGGAGTGAATGGGTTTCCCTTTGACTCAGCCTACTGAAGACACTTCACTAAGTAGGCAGTAGGCAATCGGAGGGAGCTATGCAAGGTATTTTACTTACTTTGCCTATCTCCCTTCAACTGCTGCTGAAATTACACCGGGGAGTAGACCAGGGCTTAGAAGAAGCACTTTTTACAATGTGAAAGCAATACATTTTCTAAGCTTATCAGAGTTTGATCTATAAGAAATGCGGTGTTTCAAAATGCGTGTTCTTTGTGTTTGTTCAAAATATACATTTTGTTCAGCTGTACGTACTGTTCTCCTCCTCCCACCCGGAGTTTGCCATGAATTCTTCATGATATAGACCTTACCGTTTAAGGACTCAGTCTTATTCCTGTTAAAGTCTGTTTGAGTTTTTTGACATTGACTTCCATGGGAGCAGGAGCAGGCTCTTATATGGAAATACATTCCTCTTTATCTGGAACTGAATGATAAAGCATGTCAAGCACAGTGACAACATCCCCAAAACACTCTTCTATTAATCACAGATAAAGGTGTTAATATTAAGTTAAGAAACCCTAACACTATTACAGAGCTGTGAACTCTCAATTATTGCTGAGTTAAGTGTACTCCTAATAACGAGTTGCAGTATAGCTTAATTTTGAATTGCCTGTATGCGTGGGCAGGCTCCTTGGAAGACAGCTTGTATGCCCCAATAGACTCTGTGGGATTGGCTTCTTTGGTGGGATTCAGATTCCCCTAGGGACTGTGCTCCCCTTTGGCCTTTTGCATCTACAGATCATACTGAGAAGAAATAAAAAACAAAATGGTGATAAATCTCCCAAGTGCCATCCCCTTATGATCCTAAAATGAAATGTCAGGTATAGTAAGTCGATTAGGCATATCAGTGATCCTGTCTCTCGTTTTCCATGATTGCTCAGTAGTAATATAGTCACATAGTTAATAACTGTATTATCATCAGAGGGTGTCTGAGTAAATCCTCCATGTTGATAAACAGAGCAGTTCATACCTCTCAGAGCTGGGATTCCAGGCTCTCTGCAGACATCTGTATTGGTTATAATGAAAACCCACAATCCATTTTGTAATATCCCTCCTAATGATAACAGAGAATGGCCTTTAGCGGGTGACCACTTCCCCACACCCTCCCTTACTATAATATCGTCCATAACAATAACTCAGCATGGCAGCGCACATTTGAACAGATCTTCTGCCACAACCATTTCAAGTCTTCCCACCACTCCTCCATGAATAGGTCTTTGGATTCTGGGCCTAGCTACAACTGCTCAAATTAGCCACCCTCTGACCTTCCTGGTACCTTTAACAGCCAATGTAAAAATGGGGGTCCATGCTTGGGGTCCTGCTAATGACACAATCCTTCTTATCATAGTATGGGCACATCACCGTAAAATTACAGGCCTGGGAGTTATGGTCCTTAGCTATTCTGTAGTGCAATTTAATATCTTTGATTTTTCTCACTGCGCTGCTGCCCCGTAATTTCTTAGAAATTCAATAGTAAAGCTTTGTGTTTTGGTTCTTGCTTCCAAAATCATGGGTCTTACTATCCTTGCATCAGAAGTCCACTAGTATCTGCCTGGGTGCCAACCTCTGGCTAGTTGACAACACACTGAGCTGAAGTCTGCTTGAGGCTATTCTCCAAATACAACAGTCTATATTAGCAACCTGTGTAATTGCTGCTACCAGATACTGTGTGTGTTTGGGGTAGGAAGAGTGTTGAGCAGGCTTGTTTGCAATGGTAGGTGGCTTCCAGTCTGGAAATAATGATTAATCAAGATGGCAAGAAAAGGCCACAGGGAAGAGGGTTCCTGAGGGATTGTGGGAAGGCATTGGAGGAATCGTGGCCCTAGATGGTTGTCAAAGAATCATGGATATGTAGAACTGGAAGGGACCTCCATAGGCCATCTAATCCAGTCCCCTGTACTCAGGTCAGGAATAAGTAATAACTAGAAAATTCCTGACAGATGTTTATTTAACTTGCTTTTAAAAACCTCCAATAATGGAGATTCCACAACTTCCCCAGGCAATTGGTTCCAGTGCTTAAACTTTGTAACCGTCAAGGTCATTTTCCTAATGTCCAACCTAAATGTCCTCCATTACTTGTCTTATCTTCAAAGGTTAATAAGAACAATTTTTCACCCTCCTCCTTTTAACAGTCCTTTATGTACTTGAAAATTGTCATCATGTCTCCTTTCAGTTTTCTCTTCTCTAAATCAAACAAACCAGTTTTTTCAATCTTGCCTCACAGGTCGTACTTTCTAGATCAGAAAATGTGTGACAAGAATTTTCATTGAATTTTGTAGAACAGTTTACCAGCTTTACCATATCACATGTACATCAAATTGTTTTCAGCTACTGTGAGTTTCTATGGGACTTTTGATGGATATTTTCAAAGCTGACTTGGATTTAGCCACACTACTCCCATTAATTTCAGAGGAGTTGTGTGATTAAATCCCCTAGCTGGCTTTGAAAAACTTGACTTTAATAAAAAAATGTTTAATGCTAACTAAATTTGAGCTCAGCTTGTTTTTTCTTGTGGATGTTTCACATCCACAAGGAAAGACATTAGTGTCTAACCTTCTGTTCAATTACTTCTCTTCTCCCCAGTTGCCTTTTCTTGTTTACAGTAATAAGCAAAATACTAATAATTGCTTTTTAAGCATTATTATGTTCCTAAGAGCCAGAGAGAGGGCTGCTTGAGTTTACTTAGCAAGGCCCTTGTTGTTTGAGAACACATGTACCTGATGCTTAATTGTGAAATACAGCTACTGAAAGAAAAATCCTACAACCAAGCAACAGAGGGGTGCGGAAATGGTTTATAAACTCTTCTTAGGCCAAATTAGCAGTATGGGCAACAATACTGTGCTGTTTTCTTCTTCAGTGCATATATTAGGAGCTACACATGCAAAACAAATTCTGCTTTGTGGAGAATGAATTATGTAAATGTAATTTATAGCATTAATGTGGGCTTGTAAATTTAATCCACTCAAACATAAAAAGGTTTCCGTGCAATGAATATTTCTGAGGTGGTTTAATACATTTAAAATAAATATTGAGCAGCTGACAAAAAAAAAACATGCCCTCCACATCACAAAAGCTGTTTTAAAACAATAATTTAAGTGCCTAATGAATATTTACTATCCAGGATTTTAACTCCTAAGTAAATTTTGCTTCTAAAATATTCATTATGTAGTCTACACAGGTGGCAGGTATTGATGGTGGTGGAACACAATTGTTCATGCTAGTGGGAAATAAGTGCTAGCATATTAAAAAGTACTTTTCATGGAACCAGATTATTTAACACAAAATATAATGCAGTAAAGAACTAATATGAACATGTTCATGTTTCAGTGCTTTAGTATATGCAATAGATTTTCTGTCAGCCAAACTGAAAGTTGTGCAATTTTCTCTGAAAAATTATTTTATTTTTACAAAATGTTTATAATAAATTCCCCATAAAATGCTTATTCATGTAATGGGGCCCAATCCAACCAAGGGTACTGCATCCTGGTATAATCAATGGGACCAGGGATTGCTCAACACCTTACTGGAAACATTAGCTACCTTGTAGGATTGGGCCCAAAGTGTATAAAACTCCCTCTTCCTCTTAAGCCATCTGTCTTTTGAGACGTGGTTAACAGGGCAGAAAAATGCCACTGTGAACAACGTGGGAACTAATCCTAGAGAATACAATATTTTAAGCGCTTCAGTGACTTAGGAGCCTCAATGCCAGTGACTGGGGGCTAGGTTCCTAATCATTATGGTGCTTTTTTAAAATTTTATCTGTGATTGCTACTCTGGAAAAACCTGGCTGGCTTCAACAAGGGATTGGACTGAGCCCTTAAAAAATACAGGATTGGCCTTTTGCTTCTTCCTGATGATTTGTATTGTAGCTCAGACAGCATATCATAGCAGTAATCTCTGTAATAGAAGGAAATCCAAGCAACCGTCTTGGAGGCTTTATTTAGCTTTCAAAATTCTTTCTCCTACTTTTCTTTACCTCTAAAACAGGGATCGGCAACCTTTGCCAATCCCTGTGCCAGCCTCTCCCCCTCAAACCTCAGCTGGTGCCAATGGCCCACTCATGGAAAGAAGCCACCTGGAGTGGCTCCTCAGCAGCAAGCCTGGAGACCCCTATCTCCAAGCATGCCATGGAAAGAAGTTGCCTGGAGTGACTCCTTTTGACAGCGGCACACCACAGAGTGGAGCTGCTCTAGGCGGCTTCTTTACATGGTATGCCTGGGGCATGGACATGGCAGGGACCTCCGCACTGCAGCCGCCCCTGAAAGAAGCCACTTGGAGTGTATTTTGGTGGCAGGAGTGGCAATTTCTGTGGCGCCACAGAGGATGCCGAGTGCCGCTCCGAATGGGCTCGTGTGCCATTGTTGGCACGCATGCCGGGGTTGCCTACCCCTGCTCTAAAATAAATGATTAAGAGAATAGACTGCAAGGAGGAGAAAATAGGGTTTGTTTCTTTGTCCTGTTTGAAGACCTGATATGATTGTTTATCAACTTTTTTTTATATGTGTTATGTTTTACATTAGAAATTCAGCTCTTGTTTAATCTTTCTTTACTGAAAGATCCTATAGCTGTGTCTACACTAGTACCTTACCGTCAGTAGGAAAATAGGTGTTTCTTGAGCATGTGTTTTGTAGTAAAATCCTAGGCTGCATCTACACTTGTAAATTAAATCGACTTAAGCTTGCTTAAGTCGACTTAATTTACCCTGTGTCTACACTACAGTTTTCTTAAGTCGACTTGCTTAAGTCAACTTAAGGAAAATAAAATCGACTTAATGAAAATTAAGTCGACTTTATTAAACCTAGAATTACTTCGACTTAAGGCTTAATTCAACTTTTTAAAGTTGAATTAAGCCAGTGTAGACGTGGGGTAGCCCTCCTGCCGGGGGGGGCACAGGGGGAGCCTGGCATGCCCCCCCACAGGGCAGGGCAGAGCCCTACCCACCCTTCCCCTATGCCCTGCCAGGGTCCCTGTCCCCCTTTGCCCCATTGTACTTATGTACAATGGGGCAAAGGCTGAGCCCCCTGGCACTGGGCAAGCGGTGCCCCCTCTGCCCCCGTGGACCTGCCCTAGGTCCCCCTAGCCCCTAGAAGTTGACCTAGGTGTCCAGTGTGGATGCTCTAGGTCAACTTTGTAAGTTCCCCTCAAAGTCGACTTAAAATTTAAGTGTAGACTCACTAAGTCGACTTAGTTAAAGTCAACCTAAATTTTCAAGTGTAGACATAGCCCTAGTGTGGACATGACACTTCATAGTTTTTGCATATAATGAAGGTGAAACCTAGGATTCTCTGTAGTCACCCGTCTCACATATGTGAAAACTGAAGACTGACCAACTCATTCAAACTTTGATTTTACCATATATTAGTTGTGTTAGCTAATGTGGTGGTTTTAAAAAAAAAAAAATTCTAGCATGGATGCAACTGATTCTTTTCATGCTTTGACAAAATTATTTAAACTCTGTTATTCTCTTAGATAACTTAAATTTTCTTCATTAATAAAATTCTGACTTGGCATGTGTGATACAAATTGAATGTGAGATCGCACTTGCTCTGCATGTGAGAAAATTCAGATGGAGTCAGTGAATTTATATTAAAAAATACCACTTCCAAATATGAGATGATTTGATTGTCTATTGCACATTCAAATAAAGGTATATACAGGTGATGAGTTGAACTGAATGTGTAGTCAGTCATAGGTACCCACTTTTATTTATTTTTTTTATTTTTAAATGAGGAAATTAAATGCAAAGGACTACAATATACTAGCACATAACTACACTTTTTATATATACAGCTGTCAGGAAATGCAAAGTTATTGTTGCCCTAAGAACTATAAAATTCAACCATATTTCACCTACTGGACTGTATATTTTAAGGCATTAAATACATAAACAATAATGAAAAATACAAATATATTGCAATTTAGCTCCTGATCCAGAAAGCCCCAATTCTGGGGCTATGTCTACACTAGGAAAGTTAAGTCGATTTTATTAACAAAAGTCAACTTAACTTTTCTAGTGTAGACATAGACCCTTTTCGACCTTATTAAGTTAACTTAACACTTTAAGTTGACTTAATACGGTCAACTTAGGTGCTAATGCCCGTCCACACTGGCTTAAGTCGAACTAAATTGAGGTGTTATTAAGTCGACTTAACTTTTCCGTAAGTCGACTTAAGGAAATGCTTAAGTTAACTTAAGGAAAGCCCAGTGTGGACATGGAGTAGTTTAGGTTGACTTAAGCCTCCTTAATACAGGGATCAGGTTTGAATCCTGCAACCCTTACTTATGCTAAATGGTACTTATACACACAAGTTGACTGAATTAAATGGGGCTACTCATGTACGTAAGTACTAAGCAGTGTGAATAATGTTTGCAAAAGGAATGTGGGCTTATATTTACTAGCATAATAGTTATTAAAAGGGGATATTTGTGGTGTATAAAAGTTCTGAAGTGGTAAAGAGAATATGAGTGCCACAAAATTATTTTGAAAGAACAATGGGCTTGAAAACAGAACAAAATTGAGAGAGAAATGGGCTAAGAACTCAGAAGAAACTTCCTTCATGTAAGTGTGATGCAATTCAGGGGAAATCCGGACTAGTGAGAGGCTGTCATCTCTTACAGTGTAACTCTGCATGCCTCATGGTGCCTTGCAGTTGTAACTCCCTGACTAGGGTGCTCGTAGTCAGCAACAAGCCTATAGGCCATACGCTGACTGTCTGTGTATATCTTCAGCCCTGGTCTAGAAACTCTGACCCCAGCAGCTTTCCAGCAACAAACCAGTCCCTATCCCTAGTCTCTCCCAGCCTTGGTTTCTACTTGTAATGTGACCCCAACACACACCCCGTGCTGATTTTTCACAAAACTGTGGGCTCTGTAATGTTCTCTTTTCAGCAGTTCTGAGAAATATTAAGGTCTGTTTGTTCCTTTAAAGACAGAAAAGCACATCATCATTTACTAACTTAACTGGGGTAAATACATCTTCCATTTAAACACAGCACAGAGTTGATTTGTAGTAAATATAAAATAAATTTATTAACAGGATATAGATTAAGTGATACCAAGTAAAAGGAATGAAGTTAGAAAGGGATACAAGCAAATAAAATTGAAAACATGAATTTAAAAAAAATCTATAATTTAATTTAGCAAGGTACAATGTTTGCCTAAGCGGGTTTGTCTCCTATATTCAGTTTCCAGAGACTTCAGCCCCCTCCATGGCTGAAGGACCCATCTCTCTCATCTTGCAAGAGCTCTGTGCCCTTGTGACTATCTCGTTACGGAAGCTAAAGATGGCTTGTCTCTTGGCTTATCTCTTCCAAACTTCAATGACTTTGTTTCAAGAGGCAGGATGACCTCATGGTGTTCTTCCCTTCCTGTGTGTTTTCCTTCACCATGAAGACTTACACTGTTCTCAATCCACCATGCTTCATTTACTAGGAGACAAGTAAATAGCTGACTTCTGTCCTTTCTGGGAGGGAACCTGTCTTTGGCCACAGGCTTTAAAAGATAATATTGTTAAGTATCCATATTTCCACATATAGTGTCAAAATATACATTTCACATTTATATTAATCACTAGTGTGCTATTAGCTTTCAGAAAAGATCTCATTCTGTATAATTTTATAATATAGTAATATTGTAGACAATCAGTTGATTCAATTGCTCATCACTTGTGGTTCAGCCATCCTGTGTTTGTAGACCTTCTGAATTAATATTTTTGAGGGTTAGCCCTCAAAATAAAGTACATTCAGTTGTGAGGGAGGTTACATGTAGTCTGGTGGTAAAGGAAGCTCTGTGCTCTTTCTTCCCCCATTTGTTTGTTGAATTGCAAATTATTCTGTTTCACACAATGCAAATTATTCTGTTTCCTCCTACTGTTCCTCCTACTGCTCTCTTGATGGTCCTGTTTACTTCTCGTGCATAAACTGAAGTGTTCTTACATTACTCTGTTTAGGATAGCATTATTTAACAATTGCCCCAACATACCTGCTTTAGTCATAATTCTAGCATATATCCATAACTCTTAATACCCATTCTGTACATTCATCACTTAAGAACTTTAGCAAAACAAATGAGTCCTGTGACACTTCTAAAGACAAACACATTTATTTGTCGCATATCATGTGATAAATAAATGTGTTGGTCTTTAAAAGTGCCGCAGGACTCCTTGGTTGTTTTGCTGAACTA